>PISX010013347.1:0-57177 GCA_004024625.1 Mellivora capensis | reverse complement strand
AGATGCCCTTCAACAGACGAATGGATAAAGAAGATGTGGTCCATATACACCATGGAGTATTATGCCTCCATCAGAAAGGATGAATACCAGACTTTTGTAGCAACATGGACGGGGCTGGAAGAGATTATGCTGAGTGAAATAAGTCAAGCAGAGAGAGTCAATTATCATATGGTTTCACTTATTTGTGGAGCATAACAAAAAACATACAAATTTTTTCATTGGAAAAAAAATCCTAGAAGGAAATGTGAAGTGGTGTATTGGCTTAAAATTTAAAGAATTAAGAATAAATTTACACATTCCATTGAACATATCCGATTTGAAGGATTAAATTAATTTTTAAACAGATAAAATTTACTGTAGAGATTTTATTTTCAAGCAAAATTATATGAGCTATCTAATATAACTATGAAAATACCTTAAAACTGTGGTGCCTGTGTAGCTCAGTCAGTTAAGTGTCTGCCTTTGGCTCAGGTCATGATCCCAGGGTCCTGAGATCAAGCCTCACATCAAGCCCCATGTTGAGCCCCAGATCTGGCGCTCTGCTCAGCAGGGAGCCTGCTTCTCCTTCTCCCTCTGCCACTCCCCTAGCTTGTGCTCTCTCTCAATCTCTCTTTCTGTCAAATAAATAAAATCTTTAAAAAAGAAATGCCTCAAAACTATCTTAAAAAGTTCTCTCTCAGGGGCAAAAAAACTATGAGCTTAATTACGGTAATTATCATTTGCAGACCTGCTCCACTGGGCCCTTTTGTGGTGATGGAATAGGAAGCATTACCCGTTTACCTCCCACCTCTCAAAGAACAGATGTCATTTCTACACAAACATATACGTACCTGCTTCTGACACTTCAGCCAGTGGCTTTCCATCAGCAACGGTTACAAGACTATGGGCCATAATGGCTACTTACGCAGTTGATCCAGGTAAGTAGATGAAAGTAAAATATGGAGAAGTTTGAATTTGATATAGTTTTGTATAGAAACATATTTTCTGACTTTTTAAAATCTTTCTTTTTCTGTGATACATGACTTTTCAGGGGTATAAAATTATTTTAGGATTCTTGTTGGTTATGTTTCATGTTTTCAGTTTTGATTTAATAATATTGATGTTCTTTACTAATAAATGCTCTCTCTGAAACAGGGAAAATGTTCATTAATATCTTTATTTGATATGTGAATCTTGGTAGATAACTGACCCTTAGTCCCAACTTATTTTAACTATCAGTAAAATTTATTTTTTTTAAAGACTTTGACTACTTTATTGTATCTTTTTTAACATTGTGTGAATTTTTATATGTAAATTTCTATCCCTATCAATTTATTGGAAAAAAAATTTTAGTCTAGGTTTCTTTCCTATTTTGAAGTATTTTGACATGTTGAATATGTTTCAGTATGTCTTATTTAATTTACTAAATCAAATGATGACATATTGTGAATAGTACACTGTATGCTAAATTCCTAATTTGCTCTTTATATAGTCAGTGTCACTAAGGAAAATAAGAATGAGAATTATTCTTATTTTTAACATAATAAGAAGAATAAGAAGAAGAATTATTAACAAGGTATTCTCGTTAAAAATATTTTTGAGGGCCGTTGGATATCATAAGCAGAAAGGTAGTCTGTCCTACTCTTTGTCTTCATAATTTCTGTTCTTTTAAAGCCTTAAGTTGACAGATACTATTATCAAATATAAAGAATATTGTCACTATTTAGAAAGTAAAATGATACTTCTAATATTTCTAAACCAATATGTTATGTATTCATTGATTCTATCAATGGCAGAGTTGCAATTTTTCATGCTTTATTATTCAAAGGAGTCATTTGGTTTGGTATACATTAGTTCATTTTATCTCCCTGTGAATGTTCACTCCTTGTATGTGTAAATATAAAATATAAACATATAGATATAAAATAAAGAGTATATATACTTTTCTTTATAACTGGGGTATAACTGATATACAAATCATATTATTTTCAGGTGCGTATCATTGTGATTTGATATTTTTATACATTATGAAGCGATTCCATGACAAATCTAGTTATCTGTCATCATACAAAGTTGCTAAAATATTATTGACTACATTGCCTACATTGTACATTATATCTCCAAGACTCCTTTATTTTATAACTGGAAGTTTGTACTTCTTAATCCCCTTTATCTATTTTGCCCTCTGCACTCAGCCCTTCTTCCTCTGGTAACCAAATTTATTCCCTGTATCTATAAGTATTTTCCTGTTTTGTATGTTCATTTTTTTTTTTGGATTCCACATGTAAATAAAATCATACATTTGTCTTTGTCTGACTTATTTCACTGAACATAATACCCTCTAGGTTCATTTATGTTTTCACAAATCGCAAGATTTCATTCTTTTTATGGCTGAGTAATATACCTTTGTATATTATATCACATCTTCTTTATCCATCCATTCATCAATGGACATTTAGATTGCATCCATAACTTGGCTATTGCATATAATGCTTCAGTGTACATAGAAGTGTATGTATCTCTTTGAATTGCTGTTTTCACTTCTTCCAGATAAATATCCAGAAGTGGAATTGCTGGACTGTATGATATTTTATTTTTAATTTTTTAAGAAATTCTATATTGTTTTCCATAATGGCTGCACCAATTTACATTCTCACCAACAGTGTACAAAATTTCCTTTTCCTACACACCCTCACTGACACTTGTTATTTGTTGCCTTTTTGATAACAATCTGACAGATGTAAGGTGATATCTCATTATAGTTTTGATTTGCATTTCTGTGGTGATTAGTGATATTAAGTATTTTTTCATGTACCTTTTGGCCATCTGTATGTCTTCTTTGGAAAAATGTCAGTTCAAGTCCTTTGTCCTTTTTTTTTTTTTTTTTTTTTTTTTTTTTTTTTTTTTTTTTTTTTTTTTTTTTTTTTTTTTTTTTTTTAAAAATTTTTTTTTTTTTTTTTTTTTTTTTTTTTTTTTTTTTTTTTTTTTTTTAGTAAGTCAGATCAGGGCTTGAGCTCACAACCCTGAGTTTAAGATCTGAGCTGGGATCAAGAGTCAGATGCTTAACCGACTGAGCCACCCAGGCACACTACCCTATGCCTATTTTTATTTAGTTTGCTCTATTGATATTAAGTTCTGGAAAATCTCCATGTATTTTGGAACCCCATATCACATGTGTGATTTGCAAATATATTCTCCCATTCAGTAGGTTGCCTTTTTTATTTTGTTGATGGTTTCCTTCATTGTGCAAAAGCTTTTTATAGTATGATGTAGAACCATTTGTTTTAGTTTTCACTGCCCTTGCCTAAGGAGTCTGGTCCCCCCAAAAATATTGTAAAGACTGATGTCAAACAGCTTCCTCCCTATGTTTTTCTCTAGTTTAATGATTGTGGGTCTTACATTTAAATCTTTAGTCCATTTGAATTTATTACATGGTGTAAGGTAGTGGTGTAAGGTAAGGTTTCATTTTTTGCATGTAGCTGTCCACTTTTCCCAGCACCACTTCTTGAAGAGAACATCTTTTCCCATTTGTATATTCTTGCTTCCTTTGTCATAGATTAATTGACTGTGTAGAGGAGGGCTTATTTCTGGGCTCCTTACTATATTCCATTGATCTATGTGCCTGTTTTCATTCCAGTGCCATACTATTTTGATTACTAACAGCTCTGTAGTATAGTTTGATATTAGGGCACAAGATACCTCCAGTTTTGTTCTTCTCTCTCAAGATTATATAACAAAATTTGTTTGACTTTAGCCCTTCCATGGAGTGTGAATAATAGGAGTCTTTGCATTTATGCAATTTGTGAAGTCACCAAACTTATTCATACACTTTCATTAGAAATATGATTTACAGCGCCATTTGCTTGCATGTACTGGGTATGAGGTGGCAGAGCAATTTGCAGAAGATTCAGCCCATGGCCAAAGTTGTTCATTCTTAATTCACTTTTCTGATTTTTTTTTCCTTTATCCTCTCTGAAAGTCCCAAACAGACAGATATTATCAAGGATGGTGTTCTCCCAACCACTGGTTTGGCAGCATTAAGTATTAGCATATCTTTTGAACGCTATTTACTCAAAGAACTGATTTCCACTAGAGAGCTCTCAGCCAAGAACAGTCTTCATTCTTCCACAGATGTTTCCTCTTCTCAGTTTCTGAATTTTGGTGTTCATAACCCCACACAAATTGTCTGGGGCAAAACACCCATATCATATATACCTATCCAAACTTCAGTAGCCATACCAGGATTCCTTTTCCCAAGTAGGGGAGAGAGGACCCCATTTATCATCTCTTCTTTCATGACAGATTCTATTTTTCCTACAGAGTCTTTATTATTTGAGAACAATCAGACTATTGCCTTATCTACTACCACAATGAGTTCAGTAATTACTAGCATTCCAGGGGCTGATATTAAGTTAAATAGGCACTCATTACTCTCCCATGGATTCCTGCTTACAACTGCTTCTACAAGTGCACCTCCAATTGTCTCTAGGGGGGCTCAAGAGGATATTGAAGGATATTCAGCTGTTTCCTTAATTTCAAGAAGAGAGTACTGGAGATTGCTAAGCTCCTCAATGTCTCCCATTTCTCCTGCTAAGATAATTATATCTAAACAGGTAGCCATCTTAAACTCATCAACTCTGCACCAATTCACTACACAAACTTCCTTTCCCAGTGAATACCAGGTTATTATGGAAGCATCTAGCAACCAGAGACTCACAAACATCAAATCACAGGCTGCTGATTCTTTAAGTGAATTAAGCCAAACATGTGCAACATGTTCTATGGCTGAAATAAAATCCTCTCATGAATTCTCAGATCAAGTTTTGCATAGCAAACAGTCCCACTTTTATGAGACATTCTGGATGAACTCAGTGATATTAGCCAGCTGGTTTGCACTAATGGGAATTCAAACTATCACTTCTGGGCATTCATTTTCTTCTGCTACTGAAATAACGCCATCAGCAGCATTCACAGAGCTGTCATCTTTATTCCCTTCTAAAAAAGAGTACAGAAAAAAGGATTTTATCCTCATCCTTGGAAGAATCTATTACCCTATCAAGTAATTTGGATGTTAATTTATGTTTGGATAAGACTTATTTATCCATTGTCCCATCACAAACTGCCTCTTCAGACTGATTTGACTTCAAAACTGGCTACTGATGATCCTTCTCTGTCAGAAAATGTTTTAAAACTATTGACAATAGGACACTATGGTGTGACCATGGGCCCCACAGAGATACTGAAAAAAGACAATTTATTGGATGTGCAAGAGATTAAAGGATCTCATCAATAGTCCAAACTTCTCACACATGATAGCTCTCTAGATTTTGAATTAAATTTAGAAAATCATCTGGAAACTGTACATTCAAGTGACCTCAAAAACAACCTGCTTCCTTACATGAACTCAGTTTCTGATTTTTCAGAAGTAACCTCTAATGTTCAATTTTATGCAGTTTCAGCGAGTCAGTCACTTCCAATACAGACCTCTTTCCCTATGTCCGTACTTACGCCTGACTGGACATATACCTATCTGACCTTCACATCTGATTTAAAAGAAGGGCTCAGAACTTCTTCAGAGTGGTCCAAATGGGAACTTCAGCCTAGTGTACATGGCTGGGAACCTCTTGATGCAAGCCAGAGGCTTCCTGTCTCTAGATCTCTTACTTTGTCTTCCCCGGAGTTCATTCCTCTTCAGCTGATGATTTCTGGTGAGTTTCTCAGTTTCAGTTCAGTAAACTTTTAGAAATGAGTTCTTTTCTGTGAAGGAGAAACAGCCTGTCGTGGTCACCAGGTGCTCTAACCAGCCTCTTTGTAATCAGGGTAGCAGACAGTTCAGTGGGGATGGCACCTGCTGTTGCACCTGACACAGATGGTTATTCTTTATGCAGTGCCACAAAGGCTACCAGATCAATACAGGAGTATGCTGGAGACGGTTACACTGCTGGCAGGCAATCAGAAACTGAACTAGTTCAATTCATTACAATAGATCTTTCAAAGTTTAGGAATAACTTTTATTATTCTCATTTCTTGAAATAGATTCTTTGTCTGGTGGAACACAAAATAATGTACACTTTCTGACATTTTTTTTCAGTGTAGTGTTTTTTTTAGTGGGAAGATGAGGAAATCAAGGTTTAGTATTGCCATCCTACACAGCATGGCTTATCATTGCTCAATGCAAAGCTGTGATGCTTTCATTATATATAACTCAGAACATAAATTAAATTAGTGACCTTTATTTGACAAAAATATATAAAAATTGAAACAAAATAGCATCCCATGTGTAAGTTTGAATTCATTCTTTTTTTTTTTTTTGATTTTTTATTTATTTATTTGACAGAGACAGAGATCACAAGTAGGCAGAGAGGCAGGCAGAGATAGAGGAGGAAGCAGGCTCCCCGCAGAGCAGAGAGCCCGATGCGGGGCTCGATCCCAAGACCCCGGGATCATGACCTGAGCCGAAGGCAGAGGCTTTAACCCACTGAGCCACCCAGGTGCCCCTTGAATTCATTCTTGAAATAATTAGTGAAAAGCACTTTTCCTAGATATCTATTCTTCCTTTAAAGTGTATTATAAATTATTAATCTCCTCTACCCTTGTAATACCTTGTAATGGGGAAATATGCAAAAAAAAAAGCTCAAATAATTGTATTTAGCAAAAAGAGAGGGTATTTTTTGTTATGTAAAGAAGTTCTATGTTGTGGAATTTCAAGTGTAATTGTGGCAGTGAAGTTAATATTTCTTCAATGAGAAATGTATAGCTTTTGTGTATTACCTATGCATACTTATAGTTTGTTTAGGTGCATAAACTGGCTGGCAACTCAGTAATACAAAAGACCAAATCTTACCTTTGGTATGTCATGTGATATGATTTTCTTTACAAAGTTTCTAAAAATAAGATAGATTTTAATTTCAAATTTAAATGTAGTAGTTTCCTTGTGCTTTTACAAGCTTTTACAAGCTTTTTGTATAACAGTTAAGATTATCAACAACACCTAATACATCACTTCTCACATATAAGTGCAGCAGAGTTACAAATCCTTTCATACAATCAGTCTAATATCCATCCCTTGGAAATAATCAGGACACAAATACTCCATTTCCAGGAAATCAAATCCTAAGTTTGCCTTTATGAACAAAGTCTTGTCACATTCCCTTTTTCCCATCTCATTCCAACTGCAAACACTCTTTGGTGATTCTGACTTTGATTCTGCTACTATTCTTCCAGTTTCCCTTGCCTCCCTAATATTTTAGATATGCTAATCAATAATTTACAAGGCACTTGCTGGCCAGTATGTTCACCCACTGTGTTGTCCAGGATCAAATCAGGGAGTCGATAGCACATGCCAGTTGGTTACTTGGAAAGAGTTTAATTTTAAGAAAAATTATTTACAAAGATATAGGTAGAATTTAGGGAAAACAAAGAGGGACTGTATGGTTCTGCAGGGACTATAAGAGCAAATGTCATTACTACCTTGAGTCCTGAAGGGATCAACGGAAAGAGCAGTTATCAGGACCCATAAAGAGGAAAGCTACCAGTCTACATATGCTGCAGCATTTAGGGAGAGAACACAAGCAAACCAAAGCAAACCCATCAGGAGTAGATGAGGAGATAATATCCCCAACTTCATTCTCCTCTTGTTGTCTAGACTCCTGCAGGAGCTCCCCATTTGTCAAACCCATTCAGTAGCTGAAAATTATCTTTAAAAACATATCTACACATCTATCTAGTATCTTCATGTAGAGAAAAGGGAGGGTGGGCCATAGTAGAATGCCCTGCAGTGCTAAAATCTTAACTAGGTTCTAGGTTCCATGACACTGCCAAAATATAGAATAAGTATGTAACTGATAAAGTGAGAATTTGCTTGTATGTTTCTAAAATGAACCATTGAGTACTACTACTTCTTCTCAACATGCAACTTCCATCCTAGGAAAACACAGGAGGTAGAAAGCTCATAATTCTGGGCTCCCTTGCTCTGATGGATTTCATGAGTGGCTAAGAGAAAAATGATGCTCCAGGTAATCTCTTGTGATGAGCAAAGTGAGGCGTCATGGAAGGAACCATGGCTATCAATATGTTCTTAGAGTTTTGTGTAACTTTTGAAGTGTATGATTGCTGGTTCTGTAATATAATGATATCTATTAAATTGAATTGAAGTTGTCTTTGTCAGCCATCCTCTAAATCAAACCAGTCTTCATGGTTTTGTTTATGAAGCAAGTGAAGTTTAAAAGGAAAATAAAAAGTGGGGGTACCTTGATGACTCAGTCAGTAGAGCATGCAATGAGTTCAAGCCCCATATTGGTCTTAGAGATTACGTAAGGAAATTTTAAAAATTATTTTTTAAAAAAGAGAAAAAAACAGAGTCTCTAGCAGTTTGGTATGATTTTTCTCTAGCAATATAATTCTCTATTTTTTCTACCAATTGTTTGAAAGGATTTGAGAGAGAACAGCCAGAGCTTCCTGATCCAAAGATTTTCCAATAGCAATGGATATCAAAAATAGTACTGAAGTGAAAACCTTATATTTATTTTTATTTTTATGTATTTATAATTATATCGGGACGCCTGGGTGCCTCAGTTGGTTAAGCGGCTGCCTTCGGCTCAGGTCATAATCCCAGTGTCCTGGGATCGAGTCCCACATGGGGCTCCTTGCTCGGCAGGGAGCCTGCTTCTCCCTCTGCCTCTGCCTGCTACTCTGTCTGCCTGTGCTCGCTCGCTCTCTCTCCCTCTCTGTCTCTGACAAATAAAAATTTTTTAAAAATTTCATTTATAATTATATAAATGTATATAAATATAATTATATATTTATATTTATTATATTCCATTCATAGTTGCAAAATTCTAAATTAAAAAAATTCAACATAGTATATATAACATTATAGTAAATGGCAAAGGGATATTATATCTGGAAATAAAAGGGTGAGTCAAAGAAAGATATTTAATAATATAATTTACCAGATCATTAGGTAAAAAGATTTTGAAAATTTATAATTTACTGAGTATTTATTTTTCTCTTTCTCTTTTTTTCCATCCTAAGGGATTTACATTTACATTATCTTCAGATCTTTTAGGCATCTATAATTATTTCCAAACATAACATATATTTTGTTATATTTATATATATATATTTATAATAAATTATATTTATTAGAGTACAACAATATTCAATGTCATTCTTCAAATTGTAACATAAGACATAATTCCATTAAACTCATAAGTCAAAATGCCTTATATACTCATGTACAGATATTTCTTACATACCATTTAGAAAATCAAATAGAAAATACATGAAATAACCAAAATACTATAAGTAAATTAAATGGAGATACGATGTTCTTATTTGAGCTCTTGAAAATGTGAGCCCTTAATACTAAAGAAACACTACATTTGAAAATCATAAAGCAATTTCAAACAAATCCAAATGGAATAATATTTGGAACTTGATCAAGTCCTTTTGAAGTTAAAGGGAATAGGGAAATGTTAAATAGAAATGGCACTAAAAGCATTGTATGTTTATGAAATATATGAAAATCAATTCTAATAAAATATGTGTATTACAGGGGTACAGGTAAAAGGAAATAGAATTTAAAGTCCAGACGCATATGTTAGATTGCATAAAATTACATAAAAAAGAGATTTGATAAATATTTTCAGATTCAACAACTTGTATTGATGCATTTTGTTATTTTGAAAACTCTTCCTCTATACCCTTATACCAGAATAAATTCTGTGATAAAATTTATCTAGCTAGATAAAATTATAAAGTAAAACCTTAGATAATCCAAATCAAATAAAAGTTAATATTTATTTCATCTCTAACTGGAAATTTTTTTAAATTATTTTTATTAACATATCATGTATTATTTGCCCCAGTCTGTGAATCATCAGGCTTTTCATCATAAAAATACATTTCACAGCACCCCAATAGCACATACAATCCCCAATGTCCCTAACCCAACCACCCTATCTCTACTCCCCCACCCCCCAAAAACCCTGTTTGTTTTGTGAGATTAGGAGTCTCTTATGGTTTCTCCCTTCTGATCCCATCTTGTTTCATTTATCCCTTCCCTACTCTCCTCAACCTCCACTCTCAAATTCCTCACATCAGAGAGATCACATTCTAATTATCTTTCTCTGATTGACTTATTTCATTCAGCATAATACCTTCCATGTTCCATCCACGTTGTTGCACATGGCAATATTTCATATCTTTTGATGGCTGCATAGTATTCCACTGTATATATGTATACCACTTCTTCTTTATCCATTCATCTGTTGATGGACATCTAGGAATTTCCATAGTTTGGTTATTGTTGACATTGCTACTATATACATTCAGGTACACATACCTTTCAGATCACTCCATTTGTATTTTTAGGGTAAATACCCAGTACAGTGATTGCTGGGTCATAAGGTAACTCTATTTTCAACTTTTTGAGGAACCTCCATGCTGTTTTCCAGAGTGGCTGCACCAGCTTGCATTTCCACCAACAGTGTAGGAGGGTTCCCCTTTCCCCTCATCCTCGCCAGCATCTGTCATTTCCTGACTTAATTTTAGCCATTCTGACTGGTTTGAGGTGGTATCTCATTGTGGTTTTGATTTGTATTTCCCTGATGCCAAGTGATCTGGAGCACTTTTTCATGTCTCTGTTGGCCATCTGGATGTCTTCTTTGCAGAAATGTCTGTTCATGTCTTCTGCCCATTTCTTGATTGGATAATATATTTGTTCTTTGGGTGTTGAGATTGGTAAGTTCTTTATAGATTTTGGATACTGGA
The DNA here is from genome assembly GCA_004024625.1 of Mellivora capensis. Lineage (NCBI taxonomy): Eukaryota > Metazoa > Chordata > Mammalia > Carnivora > Mustelidae > Mellivora > Mellivora capensis. The sequence goes on along the minus strand of PISX010013347.1, from coordinate 46,425 downwards.
CCTTTATCTGATATGTCATTTTCAAATATCTTCTCCTATTCTGTCAGTTGTCTTTTGGTTTTGTTGACTGTCTCATTTACTGTGCAAAAACTTTTGATCTTGATGAAGTCCCAATAGTTCATTTTTGCTCTTGCTTCCCTTGGCTTTGCCATATTTCTAGGAAGAAGTTGCTATGGCTGAGGTCGAAGAGGTTGCTGCCTGTGTTCTCCTTAAGGATTTTGATGGATTCCTTTCTCACATTGAGGTCTTTCATCCATTTTGAGTCTATTTTTGTGCATGGTGTAAGGAAATGGTCCAGTTTTATTTTCTGCATGTGGCTGTCCAATTTTCCCAACACCATTTGTTGAAGAGACTGTCTTTTTTCCATTGGACATTCTTTTGTGCTTTGTGGAAGATTAGTTGACCATAGACTTGAGAGTCCATTTCTGGGCTCTCTATTATGTTCCATTGATCTATGTTTCTGTTTTTGTGCCAGTACCATACTGTCTTGATGATTATAGCTTTGTAATAGAGTTTGAAGTCTGGAATTGTGTTGCCACCAACTTTGGCTTTCTTTTCAACATTCCTCTGGGTATTCGGGGTCTTTTCTGGTTCCATATAAATTTTAGGATTATTTGTTTCATTATTTGAAAAAACTTAATGGTATTTTGATAAGGATTGCATTAAATGTGTAGATTGCTTTAGGTAGCATGAACATTTTTACAATATTTGTTCTTCCAATCCATGAGCATGGAACATTTTTCCATTTCTTTGGTGTCTCCCTCAATTTCTTTCCTGAGTACTTTATAGTTTTCTGAGACAGGTTCTTTGTCTCTTTGGTTAGGTTTATTCCTAGGTATCTTATGGTTTGGGGTGAAATTATAAATGGGATCGACTCCTTAATTTCTCTTTCTTCTGTCTTGCTGTTGATGTATAGAAATGCAACTGATTTCTGTGCATTGATTTCATATCCTGACACTGTTCTAGCAGTTTTGGAATGGAGACTTTTGGGTTTTCCACATAAAGTATCATATCATCTGCAAATGACTTCTTTGCCGATTCAGATGCCTTTTGTTTCTTTTTGTTGTCTGATTGCTGAGGCTAGGACTTCTAGTACTGTGTTGAATAGCAGTGGTGAGAGTGGACATCCCTGCCATGTTCCTGATCTTAGGGAAAAAGCTCTGCGTTTTTCCCCATTGAGAATGATATTTGCTGTGGGTTTTTCATAGATGGTCTAATTGGAACTTTTTAAGCCTAAAAGCAAAAATAGAAAATTATACATAGGTGTTGATAGTGAGTATATTTTATAGTAGGATAACTAAAATTAATACCCTTCTATTCCAAAAATGGTCATAAACATAGTTAAAGCAAATATATACAAAAATGTGTTCCACATAGGATAGACATGGTTGTAAATACCCTTTCAAGTCAAAGAAGAAAAGCTGACCACTCAAATAGCAAAACGCTTTGCTGTAAACATAATTAAAATGCTGTAAAACATGATTAAATATAATTAAAAATCATCAGAAGGGGCACCTGGGTGGCTCAGTGGGTTAAATCTTCTGCCTTCAGCTCATGTCATGATCTCAGGGTCCTGGGATCAAGCCCCGCATCAGGCTCTCTGCTCAGCAGGGATCTTGCTTCCCTTCCTTTCTCTCTGCCTGCCTCTCTGCCTGGTTGTGATCTCTGTCTGTCAAATAAATAAATAAAATCTTAAAAAAAATAAAAAAAAATAAAAATCATCAGAAGCAACCAAAGATGTCAAATTTAAAATGAGACGAATTTTTCCCATTTTCCAGTGTTTTATTATTTGTTTTCAACTGTAATACTTGAATTTGTGAAGATATACCACTTTATTGGTGAGGAAATAAGTTGACACCATCTTTCTGGAGAATTACTTGCCACCAGAAATTTTAGAAGTTTTTATTTAATATTTAATATTTAATAACATAATCTGAGTTTTAGGAAATTATTATTGATACACCCAAAATACCATAACATAAATATAATAATAACATAAAAACATAATAATAATGACATTAAAACATAATAATAACATAAAAGTAATTAATAAATATTTAGAAACAAATGTGCCCTAATAGTGGTTGTACTAAATAAATATTGGTACTTAATAATACTATTAAGCAGAAGTTATAAAATCACATATACAACTTATTTGCAAATACATGAGTATATGCACACCACACATATGCATACAAAGGATTCTTCCTAAACAATATTGCTTTCAATATTGATTTTTATTTTCTAAAAGTTTCATACTGATATTTTATGATTAATAAAAATGTTTTTATAAATATTTGTATATAGTGAGAAATCAAGAACATTTCAGAAAATATATTTAATTATTTTATCTATATTAGATCAAAATAATCAAGTTTTTATGACATCTACAATGATTCATATAGAAAAGATAGAAAAATCATTGCTAATTAGCATTATTATAGTGAAAGAAAAATCAATTAAAATTATTTTAAATAATATAAAATATTTTTCTGAAATAACACAGAAATTTTATCAACATTGCCATACATATTTTTTGAAATTAAATTACTATGTAGAGATTGAGATCATTAGTTATATTTCTGCAGAATTCTTTCCTTTTTAGTAAAATTTTTAAAAATGGGATGGAATTATTCACATCATATTACTTGATATCCAGATGTTTTTTTGACTTAACTACCTTAAGACAGGCACCAGCATGGCTGTAATTTTTTGTTGATTTGCTTATCTGTTGTTTTGGACCTCAAACATTCAGATATGAATTAAGCCTTTTTAAAAGAATCATAACTCTTTCTCATTTCTATCTATTGACAAATTTGGAATCATTCTTTATATTCTGAGGTTTTCAAATGTCTCATTCTTTTATGTCCATTCTACAAACCAGCAAATGTAGAGGAAATTTTCCTCTCGGTGAAAACCAGTAAGCACCAAAGGAGATGTCCCCCTTCAGCTGAAACATGAGACCTCCTTCTACAGTTCCCCAAGTTACTTTACTGCAGAGAAGCAGCTCCACATCCTGTCCTTTGTGGTCAAGAAGTATGTGCATAGAAGACAAAAGCTTCTGTCACTATCTCTAACAGTCACTTTTGTTCTAATTTACTTTCAGTGTATGAAACAATCCCATTTAGAACTGGCCCACTAGTGAACACAACTACTTCTGCAGGTCAAACTATATCTACTGAAACCTAGCACACAAATCTGAAGTACAATCCTGACATTTGGTTTCCTATACCTCCCCCAGCGTATTTCACAGAAGAATGTCCTGTGTTTTTTGTGTTTTGCTAGTTTGCAGGATTCAAGAATATTCATTATTTGCATTTTATTCTCACTTATCACTACAATGAATAGTGATAACACTTCATACAAAATATAGTACTATATGCAAAATATAGTAGAGTGAATATAGTTAATAATCCAATTTTTTTCATGCATGTTACAGTTCTTTGGTTTCAAAACACTTTCATCTCCATTGTTGAGTCTTGGGAATTTGACCTTGGGAAAACAACAGCATAGACCAGAGATTGGCAAGGTATTACCTGCAGGTCCCCCCCACCACTTGTTTTTGTAAAGAGTTTTACTGGAACACAGGTATACCCACTGGTTGCATACTGTCTATGGCTGATTTCATACTATGACAGCAAAGTTGAAAAGTTGTAATGGAGGCCATATTGTCTTCAAAGGTAGAATGCTTACTAACTTCTTCTTTCTAGAAGTTTGCCAGTTCCTGGAGTAACAATATGTGTAAGGTGTTTAAAATTCTCAGGTTAGTATATTTTACCTTTGTGACCAAGGTGTAAATACCAGCCTTATATGGACTCAGATAAGTTTGTATTTCAGACATGCTTAACTCTATTATGTTACCCCAAGTCACAACATTCCTGTCTTCTGTACCATTCTGACAGAGCCTGAGGATAAAGTCACAGACTATGGTAATCTCTTTGTGAAGCTCTCTAATCTATGTGCAGGACTGCTTTCAAGGGTATGTAAACTGTCACAAAGGCCCTACACTCAGAAGGACCCCCACTTGGTAGAGCCATAGTATGTTGAATGTTAGTGAGGCTCAATGGAACTATAAACTAAGGGTATTATGGAAGTCATCTAGTTCCAAGGTGGTGTTAGAATATGCAGGTAGCAAGAAGTGGAATAAAAGTAATTAATTTTGTATCAGTGTTATTTTTTGCTAAGAACAAAATGCATGTACTAGCTCTGAAACATTTATATAATTTTGATGATGCCACTGAATAGTTAAATTCTCTTATATTCCATTTAAAACAGGCATTGCACAGTATAAACATGAATGGTAAAATATATGCTAAAGTTGAAAATCTTAAATTTTCTTCTTTAAATTTTTTTATTTAAATTCAATTAGCCAACATATAGTACATCATTAGTTTTTGATGTAATGTTCAGTGATTCATCTAGAATGACATTAAATAGCAAGTAAAATATATCATGAAGAGATGAAAAGAAGACCACAAAAGAAAAAGCTTTTATTTTAGGACCTTTAGTGAAAAATTTTCCTGCCTTTTTTTTTTTTGAACAAAGGACCCCACATTTTCATTTGGCACTGGGTTCAACAAATTATGTACCTGGCATCTTTTGTGCTACTGCTGTTCTGGAATTCTTTCCCCACCTAGGCCAGACCAATTTAAAACACAGCTTCATGCTGTCCACTTAACTATTAGAATCCCTTAGGTTTCATTCTTAAACTTCTCCTTCCTCTCTTTCCACACTCTTCACTCTTCTTTTTTTCTATTCTTATTTCTTTATTCTACAATTTGTCATTGGAGATGTAGCACCTACATTCATGGCTTCAAATATATGCAAAGATATAAGCTTGTTTCCATTTTGAGACTAACATTTTTTGCCTATCAGTCCCTCAAAAACATAAAATCTTTATCTCTTCAATATCACAACCTCCATCTCTTTCCCTACCCATACATTTTTTCTCCATTGAATCATTTCTCAAAAATGAAATTTATAACTAGCTAGATTTCTGAGCTTCAGCATAAACTTTATTTTATCAAAAGTACTAAGAATTTTATCTACAAAGTTCTCTCGCCCAGCCTCTTAGCTCACTACTACTATTCCAGCTTAAACTCTTACCGTCTCTTTTGAAATAATGCTGTAATCTCCAAAACTGTATTTCTAGTCTCTAGTCTCTTTGGTCCCTCTTCCACATTACTTTCAGAGTTGTTTTTCTTATGTGATTTTCATTCCTCTGCTTAGAAAGTTACAATGAATCTTCATTTCCTAACAGTAGAGGTTTAAAATCCTAAGCATTCCAACTATAGTATTCAATCTCAATTGTATCATCTGAAGTGATTCTCTACCACCTATCCCAGCCCTATTTTATAACTAACCACACTCTTCAATACTGTTACACAGTTGTCCAACTCTGCATTTTGGCATTCACAGTCCTTCTTCCTAAATCTCCTCTATTGCCCACTTTGTCAGATTCCTTTCCTGAGGATCAAATCAAATGTGACCTCTTATTGTAAGACTTTTTAACACACTTAAAAATTTATTTTTCCCCTTTATTTTTGCTCTGATATATCATTATACTTAACTCAGTGTCACCATGATTTTGGTCATGTGTGTATTTATGCTCTTTCAGTGCAAGAGCCATGTGTTAATAGATATAATGCCTTATCCAAAGTTTTGCCATAATTGTAGAGATCTCAAGAAAGACTATCTTAAAGTTGGTCACAAAGATTGTCAATGGCTTATTTATAAGTGAGGGGGCTTAGCTGTGAAGGCTGCTATGACTAAAGCAGCATAAACTGTGGATTTGTGGAAGCTGGAGAGTGGGAGAAAATACCCTAGGACTGAAAAATTAAACATGGCTGAAGTGTCTGGCCCCTCAGGAAGAAGCTGGATCACTCAATACATGGAATCTCAAGGAACTACCAATTGAATCACGGTTCAGGATGGCATTGTGTATGCAAGTGACTTGATACTAGGAGAGGCGAGGCAGCTAGTGAGATATATAAGCTTGATTCAAGATGTCCAGGAAGTAGGATTCATTTTGGGAACCACTCACAGTTCTTGAGGAAGAATCTGGCACTGCTGACATTCAAGGCAGTGTATCACTTCTGCAATGAGAGGATGAGTGAGGATGGGCATTTGATGCTCTAAGCAGAGGATGTAGGCAGTCTAAATAATCCAGTCCTATAATCCAGCCAATGTTATAATAAGGCTTAAAGAGGACAGTCACAGGAAGGAAATGATTTGGGCAGTAAACAGCACAGATATTCAGTGGGCATATCTGGATATTAAGAAAATGAAGGCAAAGACAAAATTCTCTGTTTCAAGGATAACTATAATAATAGTAGCTGCCATTCATTCAATACCACTTAATAACTAACAATGCCCTGGGGTTAAAGATCTAGTCACTGAACAGCTTTGCAGGAAGAGACTGTCTTGGCTCAAATCTGTCAGCTAATAAGTGCTTGAGTTGAGTTGAGCTAATAAGAGTTGAGTTGAGTTTGCAAGATGTAGATGTGAAGATTTTTAAGGACAATTTATTGTTCAATGAAGGGAATGAGGCTCTGCTTGTTCATCATGCCCTTTTGTCTTCACTGGCTCCATGTTCCATGTTCAGACAGATCTCAGCTGAGCCTTCTGATGAATGGCATCCCTTACTCCAGAGAGGCCAGGGAAGAACTGAGGAAAGCAAGGAAGTGAGATTTTAAAACTGTGGACTGTAGTCCTTCACCCATTGGTTCGGCCAGTGTATCAAATTCTGCCAAGGAGAAGAATTACTTCCCTCTCCACAGACACAGTTTTTCTCAGTTCTATTTACTATTGTCAGTCACTTATGCATGGGAACTTAGAAAAAGATATTTCTATTGCCTCCCAAATCTATTTATACTTGAAACATGTGGTGCACTATGACAAGTTGTCACTTTTATGAACATCAATCAACAATATTTTGAGATGCTATTTTATGTCAATAATTAAGATATTATTCAAAGCCCTTGACAGTGTTATTATCTAAGTTAACAGTGATTAGCATAACATATGTCCTCCCTTAATAACCATATTTCACTGAGCAACACATTTTATTGAGGATGCACCATATCCAGGACTCTATTTATGGTGTAGATAATGAACTACTAAAAATAACAAATGTTTCCTGCCCTCCTAGAGCTTAAATTCTAGTGATGACAGACAGTGAACATTCAGCATAATAAACCTGTATTTTGTATGACATGCTGTATATAATAAAATGTACATAGTATAGTTCTAATCTAGAGAGAGAATATGTTTGGATGTATGTATAGACTATATGCTTAAGAGAAGTAGAGCAGGTCTGAGGGGGAGGGTATCTCAGGTTCTGAGTTGGTGGGTGGGAGACAACAGTATGGTCCCATATGATCTTGCTGAGGAAGCCAACTTGAAGAAGATGAGAGCTGAATAGGTAAATGGGGGAAAAATATCCCACAACGAGCAAATGGCCAATGCTGTGTTAAGGTAGGTGTGTGTTTGACATTTTCTAAGAGCATCAGGGAAGCCAATGTGGCGGAGCAGGTAAGTAAGAGGGAAACCTGTAGAGGATGAAATCAGATAGAGGACAGGACAGAAAGGACAAAATCGGGTTCCAAGAATTTGGGGCCATTTTAAAGACTTGTCTTGTATTATGAATGAAGCAGAAGTTTATTCCAGATGTTTGCACGGAGAAGTGACATGATCTCAGTGATCGCTGTGCTGCACAGTGGAGAATTGCTTAGTGGGTGGGGATAAGGCAAGAATACAGAGAGGAAGACCAGTTAGAAAGCTAATGCCCTAGTCCAGGTGAGAAATGAACATGGCTCCGTCCAAGTGTCAGCAGTGAAGGCTTGGGAAATACTCAGATTCTGGATATATTTTGAAGGTCAGGCCAACAGGCTTTGCTAAAACATTGCATTAATTTTATTTATTTTTATAATCAATTTTATTAACCAGAGAAAAGTATCTTAAGCACCCTCTGAAGACAAATAAGGGGAAATTATGCAAACCAATTTTTCCAGACATGCTACAAATAGGTTTATCTGAAATTTTATCAACTATAAAGCTGTGTCTAACAGCAGTTCTATTACAATGCAAAAGTCTGATAAGTTTATAATGACTTTGCTGATTATCACCCTGAGGCACAGAAAGACCATATGATTTCTGCATCTGCCATGAACTAACAAATTACGTTCAGCATGAAATATATGTTTAGTGTTTTGTGTTTACACTTATTCTTGAAAATTTATTTGTGACTCCATGTTGAATGAAGGAACTCTCTACTAACTGTAATATTTAATAATTCAAATTATCTGTACCCTGACCACATGATGGTATCACACATGTATGTATTTTTGTGTATGTGTTCATACGTACGTAGACCTGGATATGTGCTTGTGTGTTTGTATATAGCTGGAAGTAAGTATAGAAGGGAGAGAGCTAATGATACAATATAAACTACTGAGAGAGCAGACGGTAGAATTAGAAAATAATGAAGGAGAAGAAGACAGATGCTAAAGACATGAGATTTGATAACATTGACTCTGAAATTTCATAATTGTGACACAAATTCTGGGAATATAAATATATTTTGATGAACAGTATTTAAGTTTTCTAGGGCTGCAATAACACTGGAACAAAAACTGAGGGCTTAAAACACCAGAAATGTATCCTGTCACAGTTCTGAAACCTAGAAATCTAAACAAAATGTTGGCAGGGTCATGCTCTCTCTGAAACCTATGGAGGTAAATTCTTCCTAGTTTCTTCCTAGCTTCTAGCAGTGGCTGTCAATCCTTAGTGTTCCTTGGCTCGCAATTACATCATTCCAGTTTCTGCCTTTATTGTACATGGCATTCCCTTGTTGGTCTCGCCATTTTCCCATAAGGACACCCTACCACACTAGAGCCAAATGTTGGTTCCGAGTCTTTATACATTTTCCAGACTCTTTACCCAGATCTTTAAAATCTTGAGTTATACAATTTTATTGTTTGGTAATATGAAGAAGAATGGAAGATGCACAAAACCGAGAATTCCAATTCTGTGACTTACTAGCTCTTTGGCTTTTGAAAAGTTATCTGCTTTAGCCTCTGTTGTGTATCTGTAAAATAGGACTAGTACTAATTTTGTGGAGTAATTTTTGAGGGTTATATAAACAAGTATATATAAATTCCTGTCACAGTGTAAATGTTAGTTTCTCCCTAAATGTTTGTTTATTTGTTTGCTTAATCCAACTTTGCACACTCTGTGGTTTCTACACTACTTCCCCAACCACAATTAATATCTGTCTGGTCTTTAAACTTTGAATACGTTTATTCAAGTCAATATTCAAAGTTATTAATGTGAACTTGGTTCTTATCCTGAATTTTATTGTTATATACTCTACTTTTGACTTGTTCACTTACTGTTGGCAAATTTATCCTACTCTGACATTTGCTTTCTGGATGTAGCCACACTCTTGCATCTCTCTTGGTTCTCAATCCCGAGCTTGAGTTCAGCCAGGGATTTCTAACCCTTTCCTCGAACTTTTTAATTCCCATGTATACTTTTTATATGTATCAGTTACAGAAGACTCAATAGCTAATGCTCTGAGACAGTCTTTACCAGCTTCCCTGGAGTCCCTAAATTTCATATGACAATTTCTCTTCCTTCCTGAGATCCTGACTCATTGTCCTGCATTCACAACTTGACACAATGTCTAACCACTATACTATCAGCTTTGAATTACAACCTCATTGAAGTGTATAAACCACATTAATTCTCATACTCCTATTGTATTTGTCTGCTCTTTCTCTTCCCTTTCCTCTGAATTTTCCATGATATTTTGCTTCCTAACGGCAATTTAAAGCTGAAAAACAAGATATGATTCAATCCATGTTTGCAAATGGATAAGATTCTACATATAATTTGGGAACTTCAGATGGTAAAGTATAACTCTTTTGATTTAAGATTATAATGTGCTATAATTTTCTATTTGATTTTCAGTTTATGATTTTATTTTGAGTCAAGTTGGTCTAAGTAGCTTACTTTGGATATGTTTTTATTTCCTCTAGTTTTTTTGTTCGGTTGGGGTTTTATTTTTGTTTTTGTTTTTGTTTGTTTGTTTGTTTTTGGTCTCTTCTTTTGATACCAGTGCTTCTGTCACTCCTACAGCAATCCAATGACCATTCTATAATAGAAGGAAATAAAATAAAGTTCTATTTTATCATTTTGATAGCTGAAATCAATATGAGTGAAATTTTGTTCTTTTAGACCATTTAATATTTATACCTGAAGGTATATAACTATCATGGTTTATACTTGAAAAGACATCTTTTTAAAAAGGCAATAGGGCAGGGCGCCTGGGTGGCTCAGTGAGTTAAGCCTTGGCCTTTGGCTCAGGTCATGATCTCAGGGTCCTGGGATGGAGCCCTGCATAGGGCTCTCTGCTCAGCAAGGGGCCTGCTCCCCCCACCCCAAGACCCCGTCTGTCTCTCTGCCTACTTGTGATCTCTCTCTCCGTCAAATAAATAAATAAAATCTTTAAAAAAAACAGGCAATAGGCCCTATAAATAAAATTATATATTTTTCACAAACTGGCTGGAGAAAATATTTTATTAACACAATAGGCATTACCCACAATCTTATATTCATTTAATTTTTAAAAGCACAAGAGATATATAATGTCAGTTTTGATTCCACAAAATCAAAGTGGAAACTGAAACATGCATGTCAAGAATTTGCACTTTTTTTTAATGCCCCATAGAAATTAGAATATTGCTTTCTGTAGTGTCCTTACCACAGCATGGGGGTTCCAAATTTAGGCCCTATAGTCAAACTAACCAACTTCAAATCTACTTAGCAATGGTGTGATCTTGGAAATACTTAAGCACTCCCTGACTCCCCTTACTCCCTTTAAAATGGGAGTAACAGGGGTGCCTGGGTGGCTCAGTGGGTTAAAGCCTCTGCCTTCAGCTCGGGTCATGATCCCAGCGTCCTGGGATTGAGCCCCACATCAGGCTCTCTGCTCAGCAGGGAGCCTACTTCCCTTCCTCTCTCTCTGCCTGCCTCACTGCCTACTTGTGATTTCTGTCAAATAAAGAAATAAAACCTTAAAAAAAAATGGGAGTAACAGCCATAATCACTACATACCACTCTTGTGAGAATTAAACTAGACCATGCTGTGCTTAATAAAGGATCCGGAGATCGTGAACATAGATAAACCATAGCAGTCATTGTTTTAGCAATAAAATCAATAAAAATGTTAAAAAATTATCTGTGAAAATATTTGTTCACATTAAGACCCCCCCTCCCCCCCCGCCCCAGTGCATAGTGAAGAAATCTGTCCACAATTGGCCTGGAAAAGAAAGAGAATCTCTGTGTATATCCTGATGTCCCCTGGGGTTGCTGGGCTTCTCAACCCTGCTGGTGTCATATGGTAGTAGAAAAGAAGCCTAGGTTTCTAATACAAACACAGAAGACTGGATTGTTTCAGAGTCAGAGACTGTGGTTGGCATTACTAATGATTAAAACAAACAAAACTAAGCAAGTAATAGTTTTGACAGAGTATGGACTCAAAGATGAAATTCTCATAAAAATAACGTACATTTTGAGCATCCAAAAATACTTTCCAAATGAAAAGCATCTAAACTAAATAAGTTTCTAGCATAAAGTAGAAAAGACATTATTAGAAGTACCAGTCATTAAATAAGGAAGCAATTACAACCTTTATGGTGACAATTAATTAATCAGCTAGTCTTATCCCCTATGAGAAGACAGAAATAAGGGAACAAATTATTTCTAAATCATTCCCATTTCTTATTTGTCACCAAAATATTTGTTGCAGATTTTTAAATATGTATATAAATTCAATACTGTAAAAAATAGGGATTTTTTCTATAAATTATAATTTCTCTAAGAATCTTAAATAACTGTAATTCTATTTTATTAATTTGGTTGTAATTGTCTTTATTTCCTAGTGAGGGAAATCAATGTTAATCCATTTTTTTCTGTTTAGTGCATTTTAAAAAGACATTTATGGAGAGATGTCATATTAACAGAAGCCAAAAATTAATCACTAAATCACAAGCAAAAAAAAATATTCATATTAGTATTATTTTATTTTATCATAGAGGCAGTATCAGGACTCCAGCTTTTAAGTTATAAATATTTGTGTGCCTCTTGGAGCACCTGGGTGGTTTAGTTGGTTAAGTGTCTGCCTTCAGCTCAGGTCAGGATCCCAGAGTCCGGGGATCAAGTCCCACATCAGGCCCCCTATTCAACGGGGAGTCTGATTCTCCCTCTGCCCCTCAGCCTGCTCATGCTCTCTCTCGCTCTCGCTCTCTCTCTTTCTCTCTCACAAATAAATAAATAAAATCTTTTGATAAATAAATATTTATTTGTGTGCCTCGATTTGAAAAGAATCACTAACAGTGAAGATAAAAGTAAAACACAAGATTATACTTTACTATATGTAACTTTTCTAGGACAGAACTAATGTTTAAACATAATACAAATTTTAGAGGAATGGTTGGGTTTGGGTTTTGTTTTGTTTTGTTTTTTGTTTTATGTTATATGTAACTGGGGATCTGGGTGAGAGTAAACTTCTCAATGTGCTCTATGTGTCTAGATTTTAATAAGAATAATTTGCTTTTAATAAATGTGTAAGTAAAACTACATTTATTGGTTCTTGAAATTGTTGAGAGATTATTCTTCATGTTTTCTTTATCTGAATCTTTCTCATGAAGAGAGAGCTATTTGACTGCTTTATCCCTTTATACATGATTTCTGTTTGAAGCTTTCTACTTAGTACTATCAATTTTTTTTTCAAAAAATGCTTACCTGCTAATAATACATCAACAAAGTAATATCCATGTCTTAATGATGCTTTGAAATATTTTGTTTGCACCAAAGTGTCTATTACCTTTCAAAGCTAACTTTCAGTTTTTCTTAGGGGAATTTATAGCTTAGCACTTACAGATTTTCTAGAAAGGCAGATCTAGATTTAAATGGTAAACTTAAGTCTTTAGTCTCCTCACTTTGAAACTTGCACTCATCCTACATAATTAATTTCAATTCAACTCAAAGCAAATTTTCTCAAAGATATTTTGATGTTTTTTGATAATTTTGGCAATTTGAAACAGATTTAAGCTCCTCAGCATTTTTAATATCTACTTGCCTTGGTGTGAAACAAATTTAGATAAGGAGATTGAAGAAACACGAGAGTCCTAGGGGAAAATAATTACTGGTTCCCATAAGAGAGATAAATATTCCAGAATACCTATTTCACCTTCTGAAATGTCATTTTAAGCCAACTTTTTTTTAAGCCAACTTTTTTGTTTTTATGTCATCTGTTCTATTTGCTATTAAAATATTGTTATACTTTCAAAGAAGAACTTTTATGATTTTGAAATATTGTTACTTCACATACTTTTTGTTCAGAATAATGTAATTCTAAAAATAAGGCAAAGAATAGGAAACATCTGAAAATATTCTATTTAGGTCCTACTAAACTTCACAAATATCATACCTGCTTTAGACCTGGTCACAATTAATTTGAAGCAACTACAGGGAAATTGGCATAAATTATAAATTCAGTTCAAATTTGAGAATCAGGGGCACGTGGGTGGCTCCATAGGTTAAGTGTTTGATTCTTGGTTTGGGCTTAGGTCATGATCTCTCAGGTCAGGAGATCCAGCCTCAGTGTTCAGCTGGGAGTCTGCTTGAAATTCTCTTCCTCTGCCCTTTCCCCAATTTGCACTGGCACATGTGCACTCTCTCTCTCTTACAAATAGATAAATCTTTAAAATCTTTGAGAATTGGGGTGCCTGGTGGCTCAGTCAGTTAAATGTCTGCCTTTGGCTCAGGTCATGATCTCAGGGTCCTGGGATCAAGCCCCACATTGTAGGGATTCCTGCTCAGCAGGGAGTCTGCCTCTGCCTCTCATTCTCCCTCTGTGTTCTCTCTCTCTCTCTCTTTTTATCTTTTTAAAGATATCTTTTTAGAAATTTGAGAATAAAAAAATATATTTACTAGCATTAACTTTATTGATCCTGACAATGTGATTTGGAGAACAAATTAAATCCAGGACCAGACCATGTAACCCACCTCTATAAATGTTGGAAATATCACTTCTCATTTTCTTAAATCTTACTCTTTTTTTATGAGTAGAGAATTCTGTATGTGTGTTTTCTTCATTAAAAAAATAATGAACCCTGCTCTATGTCAACTTTAAATTCTAAAACCTGTCTTGGTGGCTGGCTGAAGCATGACAAGCCAAGGGAATTGGCATAAATGAAAGATATCTCAGCTGAAGGATTAGGTTCTGAATTGTCAGATGCTAGGGAAAAGGGCTTTCAAGAAAGCACGATGCCTTATTGGGTTTTGTTTTATTGCTGTGTAACAAGTTACCACAATCTTAATGGCTTAAAACAACACAAATATAACATCTTACAGATTCTATAGGCCAGAAGCCCAAGCATAGTGTGAATAGATTTTTTGCTATGGCTGTGGTTCCCATCTGGGCTTAGGGACCTCTTTCAACTCACTTCTTGTTGGAAGAATTTATTTCCTGGCTGTTGTAAGAATTTATTTCCTGCCTATCTTCACTGGCTGTCATCCTGGTATAGCTGTGAGCCCCCAGAGGCCATTCTCAGGGTCATGCCCCATGAACTGCTGCATCTCATCAAGGGAGAACCTCCCTGGCATCCAATCTCGCTCACCCTTTGAGTCTTTCTGACTTTCTCTTCTTACACCAGTGGGAGAAACCTCTCTGCTTTTAAGGGTTCATTTAATTATATTAGGCTCACCTTTTTCATAATGACATAATATAATCACCAGAGCAATAGCTCATCATATTCACAGGATCCACCCAAACTCAAAGGGAGAAGGTTATTCAAGAATGAGGGTCATTCAAAGGGTCATCTTTTTTTTTTTTCCTCCATAGGGTCATCTTAATCCTCTGTCTACAACACAGGAAAATCCAGAAAATTATGATGTCACAGTAGAAAGGGATAGACAGAAACCTAGAAGACACAGGCCATGGGTAGATTTTCAGCTGATAAACTATGGTCAGTGTTCCACTTTCCTGGATCTCATCTCAGAAAATAAATACAAACAGAAGTGTATTCTCAGTGTTCCGACTGAGATCAACATTTAAGTATTCATAAGTGAAAAAAGGAGTAAGAAATGAAAAAAAAAAAAAAAAAAAAAAAAAGAGGCCAGCAGCAGTGTTCGTGATTCTGACTCAAAATAGCAGTTCCCAGAATAGGGCAAAATGTGCCTAATGGTTAGGTTATGTTATTTAAAAACACTTTTAGCCTTTTTCCTGCAAAACTAGTAGCTAAATATATTAAGGATTTTCTAAGTGGTAGGAGTAAGCTAAACACCATGATTTCAACTTCTCAGTTTATCTTCACAGCAATTCCTCAAGGTTCTGTGTTAACCTTAAACAAGTAAATGTAAAGTTGCTCTGTGATGGTGAGACCCTTTGTACAGAATCTTTACAATGACCCTTCATCTGTTATAGCTGTATGCTTGTAATTATGTGTTATTATCTGTTTGCCTTCAGGACACACAAGAAAATGAGCTGTTTGCAAGCAAGACTTGTATCTCATTTTTGTGTCCTTAGTTTTGAGCACAGAAGTATATATTCAGTAAAAATTTGATTCATTTTTTTGGACCTGAAAAACATGTCTTTGTGGTAAACTTTGTGCTGCAAGAAATTGGATTTAGGCTTGGGAACTTCAATTCTATTCCAGTTCGCCTTAAGTTACTCTGAGATTATGTGCAAGTTACTTCAGCTTCTTCTTGTAACAAAGTGAACTGAAAAAGATTTTCTTTGATTATAAACTCTATGAGCACTGGAGTATGTAAGTGATGAATAGCTAAATTCTACATCCGGAACTAATATTACCCTGTATGTTAACTACCTGAAATTTAAATGAAAAAATGAAATAAACTTCCATGAGCCATTTTCTTCATTATAAAATTGTTATATTTTAACCTATTTTAAATTGTAGTTTTCTGTCTTAAGTTTTAGAAATGTGACAAATAAAAATCAAATGCATTTTTTTCAGTGCATCCACATGTGTGGTTATCTATTCATTGTTAGTACTTTCAATTAGATGAAATGTGACATTAAAAAATAATTTAGTCTATTTATGCAAGTAACTTCCAGCATGAAACTGGTAGTATTTTTTTCCTTAGCTCATTTATCTTAAAGTGTAATTGATAAGTACCTGTGTTAAAAAGAAGCACTACCATTTGTTTACTATTCATTTCTTTCAGGCACACAGACAGCACCAGAAATACCCATACTTCTTTCTTCTGCTTCCTTAGAAATGGTTTCTATAGCAACCAAGTATATTGAGCTGGTTACCTAAGGAATGCCACATAAGACTGTGTGCTTTTGTACTGAAAAACAGTCTTTCCGTGATCTTTTATTTTTCAGCTTAAAAATAATTAATAACAAGTCAGTTGAAACTCTTTTGTAGCAAGTAATAAGTATATAAAACATTACATTGAACAATGAAGTAAAATTTTGATTTATTTCTTTAATCTCAAGTAAATAACTCAAGATAGTCACATCATTTTTAATCCATAAATGTTCCCACACTTACATCTTTGATATTAATTTCAGGAATAGTGCTAAATTATTTCATGAAAGTTATTACTTTCGATGCAAACCCTCATTGTGGTTAACAATATAAGACCCAAATATAAAGTCTCTCTTATTCAAGTGCATAATGCATTTTTAGACAAATAATCTTTTAAATAATTTAAAATATTCATGGTATAAATGAATAAGCATTGTGTGACATTGTATTTAAATGATCTTTCTGGAGCTAGTAGGATGCATGGCACTTTGAAATCCTTTGTTTTTCCTATGATAAAATACACAAAACTAGGTGAGATTTTGTAGAAATGGAATGTAACTTAAAGCAATATATAAGTAATTTAATTTAGGTGATAAAAAGGAACTCTGTTTTATATATGATACAGTGTCTATTTGTGGTCCATGCAACGCTTCTTTTGTTTTTGTTCAGTCATCTTTCAGCACTGATCTCTTTATCTGTTTCTGTTCTGGATCTGCTTTGTGATTTGTCTGCACGTTTCCCAAAAACTTTTACTTTCTCTTAAAATATATCAGTAGTTGTCTGTGTATGTCCAGAAGAAAGGCTTTTCCTCTCATGCCAGAGTTATTTTCCTTAATGTCATACTCAAGCTGTCTCCCGAGTTTAAGATGGCTTTCATCCTCAAATCCTGCTGAAGTCTTATTTTTGTTTCAAGGTCTTGTGAAAACTTCATTTCTCCAAGGAGCCATCCTTAGTGTCTCTCACCTTCTGACCCCCAATGGAATTCATCCTCACATTTTTTTAGAACTCTGTCTCACTGTATTCTTCTATAATACTCATTTCACATGTGATTTATACCCCTGCAAACTTTCTGTCTCATGCCTTTATTCCCCCACAGCACCCCACAGAGTAAATTGAAATCAGTATCCAACAAAGCGTTTCTGAATTGAATTGACTATCCTGAGGAAATTGTTTTGTTGTTCCTATGTCAATGGATAATTTTTGCACTGCTGTAGGGAGAGTTTCTTATTAGTTATTGATACTGTGTTCAAATGCTTAGAAACTTGAAAAAACATTTGAAGCTATTTTTAAAAACTATTGCATTTGTCTAGGGGAAGGTCTTGGCACTTGCTTACCAATTTTCCCCTCTCTTTGGATGCTGCTTCTTGGTCTTTTTTACAGGCTCATCCTTTCTCACTTGCTCTATCTTTGCTAGTCCTTCTCAGTCATAGGAGAGCTAAGGTCTTACTTTCCTCAGCACACATTTCTTGAGCCACATGCTTTCCAACCTTATCAGGTCTTTGTTGGGACTGCTGTTTTCTGCTGGCTCTTTTCCAGCCTCATGTTGTTATAAATGATTAATACAATCTGAAGACTTGAAGACGGTCCTGTACAGATCTCTGGAAGTCTCTGTGCAGCTCCCTTCTCTTTGGTACTGTGCCCAGTTATTTCTAGCCTTCTTAGCCTCCCTGAATTCTCAACTCTGTCTCCCCAACTCATGGCTGATGCCAAGGCTGGGATATTCTCCCTCACCTGATGCTGAAGTCCACAGACTCTCTCTAGTACTAGTATTATTGGCTAATCAAAGGGATCACTGTCATGGGTAGCCTGTTGTCCAATGTCTGAAGACCCTCGTTTCGTGTGTACTATCCAGTTTCTAGAGTTTAGAATGGACAGTTCAATTTCAACTCTGTTATTCCATTCATGGCTGGAAGAGGAAATGAGCCTTAGTTCTTACTGCTGTTTAGCATATCTTTTGTGTAAATTATATTTTCTTTTTCATGCAAAGTTTTTACCATATATTTCATTTTTCTGTGCAATTCTTTATTTTTTTACTTTTCCAACGTTATTAGGTGTTCTGATTTTTGTTGTTGTTCTTTCAAGTTCTTATTTAAATTCCAGCTATTTAATATACAGTGTAGTATTAGTTTCAAATGTAGAAGTTAGTGATTCATCACTTACATAAAACACCCAGTGCTCATCACAAGTACCTTCCTTAATACCTGTCACCTATTTAACCCATTCCTTCATCCACCTCCCCTCCAGTAAGCCTCAGTTTGCTCTCTATAGTCAAGAGTCTATAGTTTGCCTCTTTTTCCCTCCAATGTTCATCTGGTTTGTTTCTTAAATTCCACATTTGAGTAAAGTCATATAGAATTTGTCTTTCTCTGACTGATTTATTTCACTTAGCATAATACTGTCAAGGTCCATCCACATTGTTGCAAATGGCAAGATTTCATTCTTTTTCATGGCTAGGTAATATTCCATGTATATTTATACCACAACTTCTTTCTACATTCATCAGCTGATGGACATTTGGGCTCTTTCCATAATTTGGCTATTGTTCATAATGCTACTATAAACATTGGGGAGCATGTACCCCTTCAAATCAGTATTTTTGTATCCTTTGAGTAAATACCTAGTAGTCCAGTTGTTGGATCATCTATGCAATTCTTAACAATATTCTGTTTTTTGAAATAATTTATTTGACCTTGAGATTTATTTCAGACACTGACCTCCAGTTTATCTTAGGTGTATTCTAATTATGCTACCAAATTTTTCTTCATTCTTTCTAGTATTGCAATCACTATATTGCACTGTATTCGTTTTGTTGTCTGACTCTTCTTTCACTCGACAGTGAGTTCCTTGGAAAAGGGTGTCAAATCTTATAATAATTCATGTCTGCAGTATTACATACAATCTTTGACACCTGGAATGTCCTCAACAGCTATTTGTTTAATACATATTATGTTATTAAATTAATGACAGGCAGCCCTCAATATATAGAATTAAACTTGTGTTCAGGGATTGTCAAGTTAATAGAGAGATGTTTATTATTGAATCATAATACATTGGCTTTATAAAATTCATTTTACTAATTTAGTTCTGAAGTTATACTATAGCTATTTTTTGAGAGATATTAAGAAAACTAGTTCTCTAGATTTTCTGTTGTATTTCTCTTAGGAAATTTCAGGGTAAAATCTTTAAAAGATAAAGGATATATTGAAATAAATAAATTTTCCTTTTGGTAACTATATAGATTAGAGTAAAATGTGTGCCCTTCTGTGGTAATACACAAATCCAGTGTTTTGTAATTTCCTTTTTTATACATGGTTTTAATATTTGCATTATATACCATTTCATTTACTTGAAGTCAAGAGTAGACTGATGTAGAGCATAAATAATGCATGACTACACAATTTAAAAGGTTGATTTAATTGTTAAACATTAGCTAAAATGTGTTTGCCTAAGATACACCCATCAGCACTGCTTTAGAAGAGAATGTGAACTAAGTGTCCATTCTTATCAACACTGCATTTTGACATACCTTAGGGAAGCAAACACTGCTTACTATCAATATCATTAATTATAATGATGACGACAGTTGCCACCATTGATTTCCTGATTACTACCAGTGGAGGCACTGTTTGTGAACTTTCCCAGTCTCACACACCTAGTCATTGTCAGAGTCAGGGTTTGAACCTAGGCATGCTCCCACTGAGTCTATTTCTCTTCCATGTACACAAAGGAAAGTACTTACATTCAAGAGAGAATACAGTTTGTATCACTGATATGTCAATACTGTACTATTAGTGAGGTAAGGTAGACTAAAGCACTGTCTCATCATTGATGATTGATAAGTTCTGTTCCTCCTGATGCAGAATACTACAGTTTACTGAGAAGAAAAGGGTAAACATTTTTTAAATAATATTTTGAAACCAGTATTTGAAATTCCAGATAGATATAATATTTATTTTTTAAAAGCAGGACTTGTGCTGAATCCACATTGAGATAATAAATGTAATAATATTTCTCTGGCTTCTTAAACTTTTATATGAAATATGTGAAAGAGTATAAATTTTAAAAATAAAAACTGGTAGATTTCTTTTTCATTTTCTAACATGTAAATCAAGGTTCTTGAGAGCATTTTGTTGCTTTTAAATTTTTCTTCTGATATATTGCCATGTACATTCAATTAATAACCTACCTCAATTGTTTTATATTATTTATGATTATTAATCTATGAGTTTTTTACCAGAATGTCAACTCCTTGAGAAAAGGGATTATATCTCTTTTATTCCTGAGTATGGTAGACTTTGTGCTCAGCCGAGTGTGTAGTACACAACAGATACTTGATTAGATTGGTTGAATAAATGAGTTAATTATAATGATGATTTCTGTAACATGCAAAATATGTGACAAGTTTTCTGAAATATCAGTATCTGGTTCAGATTTAGTAGAAATAATGAATATCATCCTTGCACTAATTATAAGAAGACAGTGAGAGTCCCTTTTAATTCTTAAGTCAAATTTGGTTTCAGAATTTTAAATACATGAGATTTCTCCATACAGCTTAATTATTGATGATTATATTAGTGTTTGTTTGAAAAGGCTCTCTGATGTTCTAAAAAGACCAAGAATTCTTTTTCATCTGCTTGGAAAAAGAAAAAGTAAAAAGCACAGTATAAACTAGTTTGCTAGATCAGAGAATAAATATTGAATGCCAGAACTTTAGACTATGCATCTTTAATGAGCTCTAAGTCCAGAGAAAATAAGTTCCGGTAATAACCCAGAAAAATGTGAAAACTTAGATGGTCACTGACCTTTTCTAGTCAACCAAATTAGGCATTTTGAACATATAAATTATTAATTTCATATGTAAAACTCAAGTCAGCTATTTTAATATTAAAATCCAATTTTATTGCTTTAGCATTATTGAATATGAAGTTAAAATGTTTGCATTATGCACAAACTTTAAAAAGTGAAGTATCTGTCTTTTACCTATTGCATAGATTTGTAGGCAGAATACAGGGTTTTACCTTTGACAGTTGTGCAATATATGGAGAATCACTAGTTTATTTGTAAAACTCCAGTTGATTGTTCAAATGGATGTAAAAATCCAGTTAAAAGTTACTTAGAAAAGTATCTGGTAGTAACAAAGACATAGAAAATATTACTTAAATGAAAGAATTTGTATAATATACTGAAAATCATCTTACAAGTGCTAGCTATTAATTTTAAAACTAGGAGCATAAACATATATTAATCAATTGTTAAAGATATAAATAAGTTTATTGATAATCTAGGACAACAGCCTCATTTTTCACATTAAGTCCTCTCAGTTAAGTAATTTATAAAAATCTCCCTCCAGTAAATTAGAGGCAGAGAGAAAACAGACTGAATATGAGATACTTGATTTCTTCATTCTAAACCCTGATATAGGATAGTTCCACTCAACTATGTTTAAACAGGAATATCCAGTTTTTTGAATTTTTGTATTATTCGTATTATTGATAATTTAAAGAATTACGGGTATCTACTACTTCTTATATACATTTAAATTTAAGTTTCCTTAATATGTATACTCAATCTATTATATTTCTCTAAATCTCTATTTTTTGAAGATTTTATTTATTTATTTGACAGAGATCACAAGTAGGCAGAGAGGCAGGCAGAGAGAGAGAGAAGGAAGCAGGCTCCCTGCTGAGCAGAGAGCTCAACATGGGGCTCCATCCCAGGACCCTGGAATCATGACCTGAGCCAAAGGCAGAGGGTCTAACCCACTGAGCCACCTAGGCTCCCCTCTAAATCTCTATTTTTATCTAAATCTATGTTAAAACTCACTTTTGACTGGAGATTATAGATATAACCAATGAAAACTTAAAAGCTGGCTTTGGCTTAAAAAACTATGTTGAACAAAATATTGATCATTTAAGATATTACTGAAGATATTTAGCAAAAGATCAAACTTGATTTAGAATAGATTTTCAGGATTTCAAAATTATTAAGGAATGAAAGATTAATGATAAATGTGAAAAAGGACAGAAAAAATTAATACTAAAGTAATAAATCCCATAATCATAGATGATGAATTAAATTCAGCTAATGAATGTATACTTTAACTTCCTGGCACTTTGGTGCCATTCAGCTGATACTATTTTGGATAAAAGAAAAAATAACAATGTATTTTCTGCATGTTGAATATGGGCATAACCTCAAAATTTTTGTTTCAAGTTACAAAAATATAGCACTAGTTTTCTAGGGTTATAATATCAAGAAACAAAAAAAAAACATAACACTGGGGCTTCTCACCACCATTTTGTAAAACTTAGTCAAACTGTCAAGCCCTTGGCACTTATACTGTGGGAGAAAAGTACTGACTGTGTCTCAAGAATATTACATTAGTTGGGGACCTGCATGGCTCAGTCAGTTAAGCAGCAGACTCTTGACTTCAGTTCAGATCATGATCTCAGCGTCCTAGGATGAGCCCAGCATGGAGCTTCCCCATTGGTCCCCACACTCAGCAGAGAGTCTGCTGGAGGATTCTCTCTCTCTGCCCCTTCCTCCTCTCATACACACTGTTTCTTTCTCTCACTAAAACAAATAAATAAGTCTTTAAGAAACAGAGAATATTACATTAGAACAAGAAGAGGCATAAACATGGGTCATCATAAAAAAAAGTTCAACTAATAAGTCATTGTTTTAGATTTAGAAGTTTAAAATTTAAAATTAGCAATAAATGTAAAGAAGATAGAATACAAAAAAGAATATTTGTGGGTTAAGGGAGCTGGTTTTAAGGATTTTCAGTGTTGTAGATATAACTTTAAAAATAAAACAATCTATAGAATAGTCAAGAAGGATAGAAAGAAGTTAAGACAAAGAATGATGGAAACATTTTGAAAAATAAACAAAAGAGAAATTACTTTTCTGAGATCCATGCTGTTCTGTTTTACTCCAATGATTTTATTATTTTAGCAATTATATGTTTTTACTTCAAGAATTCTTTATTACTTTTTGACTTATTTCATTAGAACAACTACTCTCATATCCCTTTTTTAGATAACAATTGGATGATTTTTTAAAGTATTTTAAAGACATTTTTCTTAAACATTCCTTATGCTGAACATTTTTAATATAATGAACTTTAATTTTTAATCTATTTTGTTCAGGTGTTTGGAGGGAAATATTTAATACTGGTAAATTCAATGAGACATTTTCTGAAATTATGTAGAACATTGTTTAATTATGTATTTAGGGGGACTTACTTTCAGCTGTGCTGTTTTCCTAATTTTTTTTTTTTAGTATAATTGACACAACATTACATTAGTTTCAGGTGTACAACATAGTAATTGGAAAAGTTTATACATTATGCTATGTTCATCATAAGTATAGCTACCATCTGTCACTATACAATGCTGTTACAATATTACTGACTATATTCCTTATGCTGTGTCTCTTATTTCTGTGATTTACTCATTCCATAACCGGAAGCCTGTATCTTCCACTCTCCAATCATTTTGCCCATCCTCCCAGGCCTCCTTCCCTCTTGCAGTCATCAGTTGGTTCTCTATATGTATAGGTCTAGTGCTGTTTTTTGTTTAAATACCATGCATAAGTGAAATTGTATGGTTTTTATCTTTCTTAGTCTGAGCTATTTCACGTAGCATAATACTCTCTAGGTCCATCCATGTCGTCACTAATGGTACAATTTCATCACTTTTTCTGACTGCATAATATTCCATTACATGTATACTACATCTTCTTTATCCATTTGTCTATTGAAAGACTTACACTTGAACGCTACATCTGAAACTAATGATATACTATATGTTAATTAATTGAAATTAAATAAAATAAGGTAACTTTTTAAAAAGAAGAAAAAAGAAGAGACAACTCAACACCAAAAAAATAAACAATGCAATTAAAAAATGGGAAGAGGACCAAAATCAACATTTTTTACAAAGACGACAGTCACATGGCCAACAGGCACATGAAAAGATGCTCAACATCACTAATCACAATGAAAATGCAAATCAAAACCACAATGGAATTATCACCTCACACCTGTTGGAATAGCTAAAATAATAAAAGACAAGAAATAACAAGTGTTGTTGAGGATGTGGAGAAAAAGGAACCCTCATACACTGCTGGCCAGACTGTAAATTGGGGCAGCTACTGTGGAAAATAGTATGGAGGTTCCTCAAAAAATTAAAAATAAAAAATACCATATGAACCAATAATTCCACTGAGTGTTTATCAAAGAACACAAAAACACTAATTTGAAAAGATATATGCACCTCTGTGTCTATTGCAGCATTATTTACAGTAGCCAAGATATGAAAACAACATTTTAAAGTTAAAAAGAAATCATTCCTAACTCACCAGTTGGGCAAAGAACTAAATTATATTGAAACATATTATTTGCATGGATATGAAAAACTGACATTGGGAAATGGAAAGGAATAGTGAGTTGAGGGAAATCGGAGGTGGGAGACAAACCATGAGAGACTGTGGACTCTGAGAAACAAATCAAGGGTTTTGGAGGGAAGGGGAGTGGGGGTTGGGTGAGCCTGGTGGTGGGTATTAAGGAAAGCACGTATTGCATGGAGCACTGGGTGTGGTGCATAAACAATGAATTTTCGAATGCTGAAAAAAATAAAATTAAATTAAAAAGAAAAACAAGTCATCCTCCCTTTGAGAGTGAATCCCAAATTTCTAGAAGAAAAGTTGTAAAAGCATAAAAGAGGACAAACATTTGCATACATCCAATAATTCTACTTCTATGTATGTATTCTAAGCTATTAGGTAGGTGAAAAGTTATGTACAAAGGTGTTTATCAGGGTTTTGTATATAACTATAAGAAATAATAAACAATGGTTTTGTTTTGAACCATTAAAACAATTTAAAGTATCTTTGAAAAATGAAAACAATAGAGTAAGATGAAGCATTAATGATATACATAAATAATATGTAATTTTTTCATAACATTTCATGAAGTGAAAATGCAGATTATCGATGATATGTAAAATATATATAGATAATATAATCATATCAAATATAAATGCCTTTTATAAAAACTTCAAGTGTTTAACTTCTGAGCAATATGATTATTGTCTGAATTTTCCTTACCTATAGTTTCTAAATTTTTCATAAATCCTATTGCTTTTGCAATATTGTACCTTTTAACAATTGTTACAAAATTATTTTTAAAAATCTATAACTACCATGCAAATATGGGTTAATATTCAGAAACTATTAAAAATTGAATGTCCTCTTTGAACATGTTACTAAATAGGAAATCATAAAAGATAAATTTGTTTAATAGGTATACATCAGTAATCACCATAAAACTATAACTTGGAGTGAAAATCACATGTCTTTTATGTTAAATTTTTATCAACTAATTGATGTGTAAATGAATAATATTACAACAAGAAAAAGAACTATTATATAATTTTGTAGAGAAATAGATTGACATACATTACAAATAATAAGACATAATAGATGACTAGGAAAGATCATTACATTCAACAAAAGTTTGTAAAAAATTATAGAATAATACAAATAGAATTACAGACATTAGAAGATATTGTAATTCTAATATTTGTAAATGTTTTTGGTTCTGATAATTATAACATCAAACAAACAAAAAACCTTTAAGAATGGCATGTAATTACTAGCTAATAAAGAAAATTGTGGGACACTTGTATCTTTCTTCTTTAGCCAGACACACCACATGACATACAAGAGCCTTTGGAACTTTGTTGTGTATTTATACAAGGTTTCAAACAAGATGCAACAGCAGCAAGACCATATCAGAAAAGTACTGGAAAAAGTGAAAGGCTTAACACTGTATACTACAGATGAAAATATCAACATACTAATAACCAATTTTTCTTGCTGGGAAATTATTTCCAAAACTTGCTGAAAATTCACTTCCCCAACTCATATTCTTTGTGATTGCACATTGCTTATTACATGGTGTCAGCTGTAAAGATTCTCCTGTCATTTTACTTCAGGGAAGATGCTGAAACTGGTATCTATGCAATGAAAGCTGAAATGGAGATAGTAACTCTGGGGTAATTTTATTACCTTGAAAGCTAATTACTTTGTTTATTGCCATAACTCTATAGGAGAGTTTCTCAATCTCAAAAAAATTGACATTTGGAGCAGAATAATTCTTTGTTATAGAAAATGTCTTGTGAATTGTAATATGTTTAGCAGCATCCCTGGCCTCTACCCACTACATGCCAGCAGGATGTCCCCTTTCCCCCACCAGAACTGTGCCAACCAAAAATGTCTATGGATATTGCCAAATTTCCCCAGAAGGGACAAAAATCACCCCTGGCTGAGAACTACTCTAGAACAAAGATAGGAAGACATACAACATTTTTTTAAACATAGTTTTGTGTTGGGGTGCCTGGGTGTCTCAGTGAGTTAAAGCCTCTGCCTTCGGCTCAGGTCATGATCCCAGGGTCCTGGGATTGAGCCCTGCATTGGGCTCTCTGCTCCGCGGGGAGTCTGCTCCCCTCCCCCCCGCCCCACTACCTGCCTCTCTGCCTATTTGTGATCTCTCTCTGTGTCAAATAAATAAATTAAATCTTTTTTAAAAAATGGTTTTGTGAAACAAAAGTTCATGATTAAGACATTAGGGAAAAAAATATTCATTCAAGCAACAATCTCAAATTGAAGTAGGAAAGTACTCAGAAAGCATTTTATTTGACCAATACACAGTTTGAGTTCTGGGGATTGCTTCTATAAAACTGTATCATCACCATCACCCAAATCTTTAGGTTTCAGGAGCTGAAGAAAAAATCTTTACCTTAGTCAAATACCATTAGGAAGTTAGAGAAAAGGCAGCTAAAGTGAATTTGCGACAACATAAAAATCAGCAGTACACTACACTGGAAGATGGTAATCAAAAAATTCTTGATCTTGTTTTTAATTAATTTAATAGATTGGATGGGCAGAAAACATAATAGTAATATAATTCTGAAAAAATAATTTTTATTCCTTCTCTTAGTTGAAAGTGAGTATGTCTGTATTATCACAGATATTTCCGTGGTGGCTATAGGAGCAACACAGGATCTGTTCTGTAAAGAGCAACATAGTAAATATTTTAGGCCTTGTAGGCCCTCAAGGCTGTCACAGCTACTCAAACCTGCCATCCTAGTGGGAAACCAACACTGCATTCCCAACAGCATTATGTGAGAGTTCCAGCTTCTCCACATTCTTGCCAGCACTTTCCATGGTCTGTTCTTGTTCTTTCTTTCAATTTGTGTTATGCCCATAGTGTATAGTAGTTTCTCAATGGGATTTTAATTCTCATTGTTATTAGGACAAGTGTCCTTTCATATGTTTATTTGCTATCTCTAATCTCTTCTTTTGCATTTTATGTTTTTATTTTTTAAGCCCTTTATATATATGGAATTCAGATTTCTATCAGATGTACATTTTGCAAATATTTTCTCCAAGACATGGCTTGTACTTTTATTTTTTTTAATAATGCCTTTTGAAGATCAGAACTCTCATGTTTATTGATAACTAATTCACTGTTATTTTTCTCTTATGATTCATCCTTTTATAGCCTATATTTATATATAATAAATACTAATATATTAGTAAACCATGACATCAGATAATGTAAGTCTTCTGGCTTATTTTTCTTTTCTTTTTTCAAAATTGTTTTGACTATTCTAGGTCCTTTGCTTTTCCATATAAGTGTTGTAGCAAGTTTATCAATTTCTATTTGATGAGATTATATTAAATCAATAGATCATTTTTTTCTTTTTTACTAAAATGATTTACTAAATGCATATAGTGTCTATATCTATTAGCTATCTGTGGCATATATATATATATATATATATATTTGATATATTTATCAAATATTCATGTTTCTAGAGTAGGAGATGTAGAATTTTAGCACATGATCCCTTTATCTAAACCTAACCATGTAATAATTTCTATTCATAGAAAATTAATGAAAAATAACTTCTAAAGAATATTCAGTGACATGTTTCCATTTTACCTGCAAAACAACACTGGATTTATATGATTACCAAATCCATAATTTGACTACCTATGTGTTGGAAATCTTGGATCTTTCCCTTTCTACAGTTGGATGTATTTCCTAGGTGATTTCAACAAGTTATGGGGATTTAAATAGCACTTACATAATTATAACTCTTAAACTTACATCTGAAGCTCTTATTTTTTCCATGCACTTTGGACTTAGAAGGCTCTATCACTACTCACTTCTGCTTGAAAGTTTTACTGATTTTCCTGAGACCTATCCATTCCTCAGTCTTCCCTATTTCAGTGAATAGCAAATGTGTTCATCCAGTTTCTCATGACAAAAGTCATTCTTGACCTCTTTATTTATTTCATACCCACATTTACATATGAGATAATCCTATTGGTTTTACTTTCAAAATATATTCCAAATCTGAATATGTTTCATGGCTTCCATTGATCCACTCTCACGTAAGACACTATAATTTGTGGCTCAGTTACTGCAATAACCACTTAGCTGGTTGTTCTGTTCCAACATTTATTTCCTAGCATCATTATCCCGCCTAGCAGTCAGAATAATTATTATTTTTAAATATTACACTCAGAATAAAATCCAAATATTCACTGTGACCCACACTTAGGAGATTTAGCCCAAATTTGCTCCACTGCTCTTATTATCCCTATCTCTTCCCTTGCTCTCCAGCCACAATGGCCATCTAGACGTGCCTTTGAGATGTTGGGTCTTTTCTCATGTCAGGATCTTGTTCGCTCTTTTGTCTGTAAGCTTTTCGTGTGGATAACCATAGGACTCATTTCTTGATTACATTAATTTCTATTCTAACTTCAATTTCAGAGTAGATTTTCCTGACCACTCAATCTCAATTTAAAATAGCATTATCAGCATCCTGATTAATTTTTTTATTGTACTTATAAGCAACTGACTACACACAAATTCACACATAAATACACGCATACGTATAAAGGTATATGAATCGATATACACATATATATGTATATATGTTTTTGTTTGATTTCCAGTCGAAGGCAAGTGCCATGAAATCAGAGACTTTTTGATTAATTAAATATCTTCAGCAATAAGAAAAATGTCTGAATCATAGCAGGTGCTCAATTAACTATCTGTTTAACAGGAAGGAAGGAAGGGGGAGAGGAGGGAGGGAGGAGGGAAGGAAGGAAAGAAAAAGGGAAGAAAGAAAGAAAGAAGAGGAAAGAAAAGAAAAAAGAAAAGAAGAAAAGAAAGAATTCTTGAGCTATTTTGTATTACAAATTTATGTTAAGTTCCCCGATAATAAATTCCACTGGCTTTCTATATTATAATAAGTTATTTTTAGTTCAATATTTATTTTGTTTTTACTTATACACAAAATATGAGCAATCTATTTTGGAGGAATGTAGTTATCAATAAAAAGTGTACATCTTCTTTATATAAATAAGGTTAAATTTGTGTCCACCTCATCTGTTGATCTATAAACTAATCACCTAAAATTTGAATGAATTTTCAGGGGAGGTTGAAGATATGCTAAATTAAAATGCCAACTATGTGACATATTGATGGCATAGACAGAGTCATCCTGCATAGCAGCTTACAGTAATATACAAGAAGCTTATATGAGTTGCCATCCATGGTGGGGTGACACAGACAAGGAAGACACAATGAGTTTCTAATATGAGGACAAACTGAAATCACAAGAGCAGACACTCTAAACTGCCTGCCTTATTTTGTTTGGGCTACATCATGGTCATTTTTATGTAGCATGCTCCAGGAGGAATAGAAACAGGAATTTATTCTTCTATTTTTATTTTTAATTTTATTCTTTTATTCTTTCTTTATTTAAATATTTACTTTTTACTTTATTCTTTTATTCTTAAGGAAAGTTAATAAGCCTCTCAAGTAGGCAAGGCAGATAGTCTAGAATAATTGGTTACCTAGTTCTTCATAGAATAAAATTCAGTTGCTCAGTATATAGCCAAGATGTTAATCATATTGTAAAATATTGCCTGGAATTTCTGCCTTTAAATGATTTTTATGATCTTCTTACTTGGTGCCGGAATATAAGTACTCACAAAGCAGCTTAGCAAATAAAAATGTTTTAATCACATTTATTTTTAATGGTGCCTCCATGTACCTTAAAATGGCTACTTCAATTTTTCAAAAGTATCATTTATCTTGATTTTTTTTTTTAAATCTCATAATTTTTTTTTGGATAGATTTTTAGGAACACAACCCTGGAAGAATTTGTTTTTTGGATTCCTTCATATGAATTTTGGTTCTTTGGTTGTTCAGGGTTGGATTTATCTATTAATAATTACCTACACAAAACCCAATTTAAATTTGATGTCACCATATTTAGTAGGGAATTTACAAAAATTCACCGCCAGACCTTTTCAGAGTGAGCAGAATTGTATATATAATTATTTGTACCCCAAACTGGCCAATTAGTGTTTCAAAATAATTGGATGGTTACACTGAAGTTAATCAGTAGCAGGTGAAATTTGCATAAAACTGTTTAGGTCTAGCTCAGAGTTTCTCAGTCATGAAAGTGAAAAAACAACCACTGAGATCTTGATAAAATACAGGTTCTGATTAAGGTGTGTGATGGGCCCTTGGGTATCTATACTTCTAAGAATCTCTCAGGTAATGCCAGGCATTAAAACTGACAAACATCTAGGCCTTAAGTACAAAATCTGCATAGTCAGATATTTTCCCAAAAAAATAAATGGTTTAATATCCTCTAATAGATGGGTTAATTCATCATTGTCTATTGTCAACTATTTTAAGTTAGAGTTATGCCTAACCTTCTAGACCTCAGTGCTTCATTTTTCCACCCTAGAAGGAAACATACCCTTTTTCTTCAAATTTAAAAAGAAATGAATGTGCACACTTTCAGCACTTTCCTCTTTATATTTTAGTATTTAGAGCTATTTCTATGGTATAGCAGAAGATGCAGACAGTATTACAATGTAAATTCATAAGTAGGTTGGTGTTTTATTTGGCTGAGATGAAAATAAGGAGCGTCCAGGGAATATAGCTATTGGAAAGTTGAATTTTTCATGGGGCCTGATGCATAAAAGCACTAAGTACCTTTCAAAATATGCTAATTGAATTGAGCCTACAAAATGTTTCAGGAATAAAAAAAACACTGCGTATGATTCCCTTTGGATGCCATTTCACAATCTTACCACAGAAATATACTAAAAATTGTGAATTCATTTTCATAATAAGTCTGTATTGAGGTAATTATAGGAAAGCAATGAAAACAAGTGATACAAGCAGTACCTTAAGGTCTTATTTCTATAGACAATACATGTATAGAAAAAGTTATGAATATAAGTATGATACTGGTTTGCCAATCATTCCTTGGTAGTTGGAGAATACATTTTTTGATGTTTATGTTTTCCTGAAATTTCTGAAGCTGTCACTCTCTTATTACAAGAACCTCCTATTAATGAACCAAAAATCCACTAATGCTTTGTTGACATAGAGTTAACAGTGGATACTTGAAATGATATCCACAAAGGCACCTTTTTGCTATTTAAATGCAATTACTTGGTTGTTGCTATAGTGATTGCTAGAAGAGTATGCACAGTTGCCCTGTAATCGCCTATGGGTTAAATAAACGTCACGGATGTTCTTGATTTTCATTTCTAAAATTGTTGAAGCAACCTTTTCACTAATAAGTCTCAGATACAAACAATATGCTGCAAGCCTGTGGAGTGTTCAGGATGATCCCCTATGCTTGAAGTAGCATATGGTTCATAGTTTATGTAGAAACCATAGCATATGGTTCATAGTTTAAGCAGAAAATTTAAATAAGAGGTGTGACACTGTTAGTATAACAATGATTTTTTTAAGACCATATTTATTTATTTGAGAGAGAGAGAGCACACATGCACGAACACAAGTCAGGGGAGCAAGGAGCAGAAGGAAAAGGAGAAGCAGATTCCCCATTGAGCAGGGAGCTCACCTGGGGCTCAATTCCAGGGTCCTGGGATCATGACCCGAGCCGAAGCCAGATGCTTCACTGACTGAGCCACCCAGGCTTCCCTAAAAATAAATTTGGTGTCAGGTAACCATAAGCATTTGGTCAAATGAAAACTGAAATCATCTATTATGTAAATAATAAAATTTAGATGACCAAATTTGTTAATGCTTTACATTTCTAGTTTATTTTTCTGAATTCGTTTGGCATCCGTATAGTTAGAAGAATAAACAAAGTAATTAGATATGAAGCAAGAGCTTCTAAATCCCCTTGAATCAGACTCCTCCTATGCTGCAGCTCTGCAATCATTTGTTGGATATTTAATATTTCAAAAAAGGATATTTATTTTGTAATCACCTAAAATTTGATAAAATCTAATAAACTTATGAAGAAGCTACCATGTATATATAATTTGTTTAATTACATGCTCTTGGTCCACATTCAAAATATGTTTTAGGGGCGTCTGGGTGGCTCTGTCAGTTAAATGTCTGCCTCTGGCTCAGGTCATGATCCCAGGATCCTGGGATGGACCCCCACGTCGGGCTCCCTGCTCAGCAGAGAACCCCCTTTTCCCTCTCCCTCTGCCTGCAGCTCCCCCTGCTCATGCTCTCTGACTCTCACTTTCTGTCAAATAAATAGATAAAACCTTTAAAAATATGTGTGTGTTTTAATTGCCTACAAATAGAAAAAGGTAGCTACCATGAAGAGTTTTCTGCTGAGGACTTGAAGAATTTCTGTTTCTGGCCTTGCCAATATAGGCAATTATTAATAGAAATAAGGGTGTTATTAAAAATGGGATTTGGCATGCCATGGGAAGGCATGAGGAGTATATATTTTGTATTTCATGTTTGTAACTAAATTTGAAATCACATCAAAGAGCTACATTTTGTTTTACTTTCCATGATTTTAACCATGAAACCAGAAGAAAAGGAAATACAAATTTGTCAGTGGGCAGAGGAAGTATGCCCCAGAATATAAAAATGTTTGTCAGTGATATAGTGGGAATCTACCATGTTTGTCACATCATGTATTAGCATTGCCTTCCCTCAACCACATCACACTTAAACTCCGTCATGGGGAAGGTACTGGAGGGGCTGCTTATTAAAATTGTGACAGAAAATGAAAGGTGACACTTTTGAAAATCAACTAATAAATTGAGAAACAGAACGTAGATCTATCTCTTCTATAACATCAGTGACATTGTCTTAAAAATCATTATTACAAATAATTACAGCAGTACCACTGGCATCTTCCACCAACATGTCAGTTACGCTTCTTCCCCTGAGACTCTTCTGCTCCTGATATGAGAAGGCAGAGTGGAGGTCAGGTTTTATGGTGTGAGTGCAGGAGTGCTGTGTGTGAACCTGGGTGGGGGGAATATTGTCACACACACGCTTAGGAAGCGATAGTAAGCTGCTCTTTCCGCCTCTGGAGTATAGTCGTAGCTGCTGAGTGTTCCATACTTTGTCAAAAGGCATTAAGAACTTCTTTTGACAAAGTAAGTGAGTAAGGCTTCTGACAGCCTCTGAAATCAAACATGTAATGGCTTGTGGTGTGATGCTCATAAATTAAGAAGGCTAGTTCCCCTAGGCTATGTTCCTCAGGGCCTTTATTACCTGAATCCCAGCTGAGACTGTTTGGAAACACGAAGGGAGGAGCAAGCTGCTCAGATATTTCTCCTGTCAGTCTGCCTTAGCAGCTCTCCTGGAAGTGGCTACATCTCCTCCATGACTCCAAATCCCATGGAGAAGGTCCCCAAACCCCCAGCTTCCATCCAGTCTCTGGGCTACTTCGGGTGACACTATTGTTTCCCTTTCCTTCTCCAGTCTAGGAGTGGTGGGTGGTTTCCTGCTGTTACAAATGTCTTGGCTCCCTGTCCCTCCTCTCATTTGTCCTCGGTTCCTTTTTTATCTTCTTAAGCATTTCTCTGAACTGAGTCTCTTTTGCAACCCTTGGCTTTCCTGATTATACTAATAAGTGAAATACTGAAAGTTCAGCCAGGTATCATATTTGTTCCAAATCGCATATACTTTACAGATTAAAAGGAAAAACTCTAGGATTAAGTGGAAAGCTGTAGTTTTGTCTCAGAGTCTCAAATGATCATAACCTGCAAGTGTTATACTAACAGGTGAATGTTCCAAAACAATTCAACATATTACCTGATGGGAGTTACCAGTATTTCAAACACAGTTTTACAGGTACTAGCTAGGAGATATACCTTGTATATGTAACATATTCTCCTCATGAATAAGAAATTAAGAAAGCCAAAACTTTATATGTGAATACATGCTTATTAAAGGCAGAGTCATGGTGTTTAAGAACATGGAGTATGAACCTTGAGTCCTAAACCAGTAACTTTTTCTTTGTGATACTTTGGGTCACTTTCCCTCTTTAGACTTTGATTTCCATGTGAATGTAAGAGGGATAAACCTCACAAGTTCCTGTGATGTGATTGTTTTTATTACCATTTTACCGAAGAGGAAACTGATTAATTATTTTATTCTCTGAAACTCAAAGTCCAGGAACTAGTGTGTAGAAGAGCTGGATTTTAAATTTCCAAAGTCCTTGCATTTATAAATGTTTATCTGTAAATAGTGCCTTATACAGTTGTTCATATCATGTTCTGTTAGCTAGATTTTATTAACCCTATCAGTTTTCCTGGGAAACATTTGTCACAGATCCATCAAGCCATTCTCAGAGGTAGCAAAAATTCAAGTAAATTAAGAATCTGAATTTATGATGCCTCAAATGTCACCTGAATTTTGAATTTTGGGAAAAAAATTGCAGATCCAAATAAATTTCCAATGAGATTTTTTTTTTCCCCTGCAGTGAAAACATCACAAATCCAGGAAAAAATCAGGTTCTTTAAGTGACTGTAATTTAGGTAAATCTTTCTAAAAGAAGTAAGTAATGAGATGTTTGGCCTGTATTTTAATAGTGAGTCATTAAAAGCCTGTTTTTTTCATAATTAATTATAGAAATTATTTTTCTGATCCTTTTCTCATCTGAATATATGTCAAGATTTAGATAATGCTTAACATTCAAAGAAATTGAAACTTAAAAGTCTCTGGATATTGTAGTAACATAATTCGCCTTTGAAGCTTAAAGCTATAAATCCATGGCAATTGAAAAAACCAATGAATTATCTGTCCTTTGTGGTGATGTGGCAGGTGGTTGACTTAAAGTACAAGGACTAGTGAAAGCCAACTTCTACCCAACCATGGAAATTGTATGATCCAATTAAAGAGCTATCATAGCATTTCCTTTTGAACTAAGACATTAAATTCTTTGAACAGAAAGGTCCTTATACCTAAAGCAGCTATTTGCTATGGTATATGATTGTAAATATATAGATTTCTTGGAAAGTAGATGAAAATGAGGAATGAAACAGAAATCTTGCTTTGAAGCCTTTTCTAATATATGATGGTGAAATCTCTCTTAAGGAAATTCTTTGTAGCTGCTATTATTCTGTGTTTCCTTAGAAGTCTAGGTAGTGTCTCTCCTTTCATGGAGCTTATTCTTCCATCCTGTTCATTAAATGTCTGAGGTTCTTGAAAAGTGCTCAATTATTTTTTTTTTGTCCTCTTATATACATATATATGCTTTTATAATTGTGCTTCTTTTATTCACGTTAAATGTGAAATTGGGCACTGCTTTAATCTCGGTTTTGGAATGGCAAAGGGAACAAGGCTCAGAAAGCTATTCTGACAATACTTGTATCCAAAATCAAGGAGTATTCAGCAGTAAGTCTTAGGTATCCAAAATCCTCATTAAAGTATATGTCTCCTCAATTCCAAATGCTTTATATTCAGACAAATGCTGGAGTTTATGCCTTAGTTGATAATACAAGATGATTGAGAGGTTTTTCTCCCTAAGGAAAGAAGTATCATTTAAATATTGGTAATACCAGGACTTCTAAGTGGATAGAAAAATAAATTGTTAAGCATAAAACATAGTTCTGGGGTACATTTTGGTGGATGATGTTTATATAGATTAAGATTGAGTCATAAAGGTCATTATGACACATATATTAATTTGATCATATAAATGAGAAAAAATATTTGAGTGAGACAGCTATTTTCCTTTCTTGATGGAAAACTGAACATGTTGATTTGTTCATCAAAATTCAGAGGTGGGCTGTTTCATTATTTTTGACAATTAATATTCAAAGTCTTCTGTTTTCTGTTTATCTTTGCCTTTTAACAAACTATGAGTACTGGTTCAAAAAGAATATGTTTCATACAGGTAAAAATGTGATGACACTTTTTAAAATGGTGTGTTACTGAATAAATATAAATGAAGAACTGTATTTCTAAATGCAATGATCATTCTCTATGAGAGAAGTTCACCATTTAGTAATTTGTTTCTGGCTGTATAAAACTAAAGTAGGATAGTTCTCCAGGTAATATGTAAAACTCATGTAAAACCTTACAATTACAAAACCCCTCAGTGTATATTATGTTCTTCCATTCTCAAAAATCTACATGAAGTAGAAAATGCAGGGATTTTTAATCTCCATTTACCAATGTAGGAATTATGACTCAGGAGGATAGATGAAGCCATGTGTTATAAATAGCAGACATAAGAAAAGAACCTAATTCTTCTGAAATATCAATGAGGTGAGAAGGCGAATGACAGAGTTGAGTGTATAAAAAACAAATACAGAAAAGAAAGAAAAATACAGAGTGGTAAAATGAGAAGAAAGAATGGAAAATGCAGTATGTCTAAAACTTCTAGAGGGATGCAGTGGAGAGGGAGGAATCCTTAATTCTCAAGGCAGAGGTGGGGTACAATTCAGAGAGGTGGATGAACTTTTTTTCCTCCAAGCAAATTAATAGGGAGATAAAGGTGAGTTTAGAAATTCTCAAGAATTACCATTTTGGTTGGCTAAGCATACACTATTTTAAT
Source organism: Mellivora capensis (assembly GCA_004024625.1). Taxonomy (NCBI): domain Eukaryota; kingdom Metazoa; phylum Chordata; class Mammalia; order Carnivora; family Mustelidae; genus Mellivora; species Mellivora capensis. The sequence continues at coordinate 9,182 of PISX010013347.1, read as the reverse complement.
GCTGCTAGGTAACTTTAATAGGAATCATCAAAATAAATATTTTAAATTTCTTCTGGAGAATGAAGTATTTCTAAATACAAAAGAGAGCTGCCCTTGAACACGGGTGCCATTAACATTATAAGGGTGACTTAATAAGATAAGAGCCCTAATCTGACCTCCAATGGCTAGGCTCATGATACATGGTATAGAGACCATAACCTTAGTTGGGGCCAGAATCTGTCAGATTTTTCAAAGCTTCATCAATGGGCAGGAATAATTGTGCATTAGACATTTTGGGGTTGCAAGAAATAAAGATTAATTCAGGCTTATTTGAACTAATGGGGATATATTGAAAAGGCATGCAGGAAAGTAAGGAAAAAATACGAAACTCATCAACCAAGGACTAACACTTCGGTTTCAGGGTCAATGTAGCTCTGGCAATCGTTTTCTTAGCAGCAGACAACTTTTTGATTCTCTGTTTCCCTGCCCATTCTCTTTGTATCACATCCATACATCCTGAGTCAGAGGATGTTATTGGCAGAACTCATTGCATCGTGGTACAGAATGGTCATGTCGGGCCACTTTAATGAGGTATTAGAAAAATTTGTAGGTCATCTCTTGTATCAGTTTCTAGCGTTTTTATAAGGTTCAGTTCAAAAGCAGAACAGATTGTAAGCAATAACCTTATATTACTTCCCTGAACCCATTATATCCTCCAAGAAAAATGTAGGGAGTGTCAGTCAAGGTGAGATCCATGGCTTCTCCTGCTCTGTTTTGTTGAACTACTTGAAGAGAGTCAAGCAAAAAGACAGAAGGCAAAAGCTAGAACTTGGGATTGAGACTGCAGTAGAAATTCCCCCCACAGAATTTAAAGTTGCTCCATCAGCTGCAGGCAGCTGACAGCAGCTTTTTATCTGGAAAATATTTTGCCTGATGTTTTCTAAAACTCTGGAAAATCATTCAACTTGTCAGTGAAGCTGAAAAGACGGGCTCTTTGATATGTAACAGCAGGTTAGAAACTCTTCCACTCTTCTCAGCTGTCAAGGTGGGAGGAAACTTTTCAATGTGCGTCATCACAGAAGACATTTCAGGACATGATTGTCTTAGAAGTTTAAGAATAAGATGCTTCCAAGGCCAAAGGCATTGTTAGAATCTGAAATCACTGATGAATTGAAGAGCATCAGAAGCAAAAGGTAATATTGCTCACTCATCCTACTAGAGTGAATGAGGATATACACATCAGTTGCAAAGACAGCGTAGTTGAGAGTAAGGACTTCCAATAGGTTTTATTTTACACATCAATTTGAATCAAATAGCAGTGGCTTAGAGGTATTCTTGAAGAAAAGTAGCTAGCTATGCTCTCACTATTCCAAGGGTCAGGTATGGACCAGGAGAACCAGCATCATCTGGGCTTCACCCAAGACCTATCTAATGAAAATCTCTATTTTCAGTTGTGATAAAATATGTGTAGCAGTAAAATTTACCATCCTAATTAGTTTTGAATGTTCTGTTCATAGTGTTAAGTACATTCCAATGTTGTGCGACCAATCTCCAGAACTCTTACATCTTGCAAAACTGAAGTTCTATGCCTATCATACAAAACTGCAATTTGGATGAATCTTGAGGACATTATGTATGCTAAATGAAATAAGCCAGTCACAAAGAGACAAATACTGTATAATTCCACTTTTATGAGAGCCTGTATTTTAACAATATCCTTACATGATTCATTTGAACATTAGGACACTAATTTAGATACATCTCTGGGCTCAGTAGGTATGAGCATCATAAAAGGTTAACAGCACAATTATTGGACTTTTTAAACCCTGGTAGTGTAGAAGAACTTAGATTTGGAGTTCCAGTGGATCTGTTTTATGATCCTATCTCTGTTGCCTATCAGCCATTTGATAATGGGTAATTTAAATTCTCTAAACCTCATTTTTAAAAATCTGTAATATGGTCATGATAAAAGCCCATCATGATTTTTTTCATGATGGTCAAAGGAGATACATACTGACTATTTATTGCAGCCCCTGGCACATATTAAGTACACTTAGTAAATAATTCACTATTATTGGTATCTGGATCAAAAACACTACCACTAATGGCCTTGCAAATGTATTTGGTATTCTAGCAAGATAAGAAGTCCTTGAAGTTTATAGAATCTTGACCTAAGAGAACAATCTCAAATAAACATATTGAATGTGATTTAAGGACATGGGCATTATGAAAGTCAAAAGGCTGTGCAGTTTTCAATAGTTTTGAAAACCATCATTATAAAAGACTAAGGCACCCAAACAATTCCAGAATTTGCTTCTTTCTGCCTCCAGAAGGAGAACACTCACAACCAATCCAACAGCTATTACAATTATTCAAGGTTATCAACTTTAATTCTGAAAGTATTTTAAGTCATTTTTTTTGTCCTAATGAAGTTTGAATTAATTCATCCCCCTTTTTTTCTGGAAACAAAGAGTGTGGTAACCACTAAGTATGGCATAGACACACTCAAGCTTAAATAATAATTCAGTTCCTTTAGCCTATTTTACCACGAACACCAACCAACCTTTTCTTCTTTTATTACAGCCTCACATGTGTGACACTGGCTAATATTTTTGTAACAAAATTTCCTGAATGAATGTTTTATAGATTCCAGCTTTACACCTAGTAATGTGTTTAGTCACCACATCTCTAAGTTAGATCTGACCCTTGTTATGTCTCCGATCCGATGTGCCTAAACCAATATTCTAGTAGCCAGCCTGGGTTTTCCCAATCAATGACAGAAGCTTTTCCTAAAACAGGGAGTCAAAACAGATTACTGCTTGTGAAGAGTTCAATTTTTATTTAATTTATAAAGATATTGTTCAAAAAGATTATCCTAGAGGTGGGACCAATGAAAAATCAGGGAAAATATGACCATTTTGGACTTAGCATGGATGGTGAATTTGATTCCAGAAGATTAAAAACAACAGGAAAAATGAAAGTTAAAATTAAAAAATCATGAGAAAGACTTCTGAGAAAAGACTTCCCATAGAAGGTAAAATTAAATGTTATGATGATAAATTATGAGAAAAAAGGCATGGGAATGAAAATATATGCTTTACTGTCAAAGAAATAGAATAGAATCTGACATAATGGAAATAAAAATTGTTTTGTTTAGAAGTCAGTGTGTATTGATTAAACTATGTGTTAAAGCAAAACAAATTTTACAAAGGGATACACAAACTTAACTCTAACACCTAAATAAATGTGTATCAATTCAGGAAGACTCTTGAACAAAAGAGTACATTAGATTAAAAATTATACAATCTCTTAAGTAAAGAGCTATACTTATTTTATAAATCATATGTACTTGTATATGTATGTATATACACATTAAAATGTGTGTATGTATAAAGAAATAAAAATGATAACATATATAATTGTTATATATAAGTAGAGCTCTTTAGCTAAACATATCATATATATGATATGAGCTAAATGGTAAATGCTATTGTTTTTCTTTCTTTTACTAAGTTTACTTTTTTTTTAAGAATTATTTATGTATTTATTTGACAAACAGAGATCACAAGTAGGCAGAGAGGCAGTCAGGGGGGCGGGGCAAACCAGGCTCCCTTCCGGGCAGAGAGCCCAATGTGGGGTTCCATCCCAGGACCCTGGGATCATGACCTGAACGGAAAGCAGAGGCTTTACCCCACTGTGCCACCCAGGTGCCCCTAAGTTTACTTTTTTATTTGTAGAAATCTTGACAGTGTGAATGGTTTCATCCACTTTTTAAGACACTAGGGTGTAACTTTATGCAGTGCCAAAATTTTAGGAAGAAAATACAGAGATTTATTGGAAAAAGTGGAGATTTTTTTTTCATGAAATGCTAATACATATGTTGGTTACATGTAGACCTTCAAAAATACCAGCACAATTATTCATTCATTTTACCACACAAAACCAATAAATTAAATCTTAAGATGAGGTTCAATGTTGAACCATATAATATATAACACGTGTAATTGCCATCATAATATTGTGAAATTATATCACCAAACAAATGATTTGTTTAGGAATTCCTGCTGATAAAGTGAGTGAACTCTGTTACATAGATTACTAGGAAGAAGATTTGTTTTTGTTTTTAACTTTTTCTCTTATATCTGTTTGTTTTCTTGAAGCAGGTAACAAAACTACAGATAAAAATAACTTATTCATACAAAATGATGTTATTTACATAAATTAAGTCATTTTTTTTCAAAGAGGAAAGTTATAAATAGATTAACCTCGAATTTGTTTTTTCACATGATTTTTTATTCTGCTGATATAAAATAGACACTAAGATTAGACTATAGCTAATATATAATTTCAGATTTAAAAACCATAATTTTATGAAATCTGTGTTCTCATCAGTGAGTTTAATCAAGAAATGAATTTAGAATAAAACTAAGCACTAGAGAAATCAGTTATAAATGATTGTTATAATAATCTAAGACTTCATTTAATCTGAGTTAAAGATAATATTTTACTTCAAGGTCTTTCAACTTAATTTTAATTGGCATTTTAATAAATGAAATAATGAAAAAATGGTTATCTACTTAAAATAGCATTGCCTCCTAAAAGCTACAGAAAAATCATTCTAGTTCATGAATGCCTAAATGAATAGACATGGATTTGCATTTTCTGATTGTGAGCACAAGGTTAGTGTGGGTACAAAAATCCAGTGTCTGAAATACATATTCTTGAATTCTCCAACATAATTTATTTAGTTCCTTGTTCAACATAACTCATTAATTATTACATGATTATTATCTAATTATTTTAGGATCTTATTAATCAGAAGGTGAGAGCAACAGTATCATCTTAAGCCCCTAAAGTCAGAATTGTAAAATGTTCAGGCTTAGAAAAAATTTTTGCTCAATTTAAGTCAAAACAAAACAAAAAAATATCAAGCAATTGGAAGTTGATGAGGTTAGGATGCAAGGAAAAGAGAACTAAAGATATCTATTCAAGTAAAGATTAAGAATGCAAAAGAATCAATAGAAAAATTTCAAGTGTAAAACCAAAGTGTAAAACCAAAAGAGTAAACTTCAAGCTGAGAAAGAACAAGGATAGGCAAAACCAAAGAGGGAGTTTGGAAGGTACATCCAGAAGAGATTCATTGTGGAAAATAGAGCTTATTTGTGTCTGTGTGTGTCTGTGTGTGCAAAGTGGAGGTCTGGAAAGGCCTGAACAGTTGTATTATATGCCAATCTGACTATATCACTAGCTGCTAATTCCCTGGTGATGATCCATTGTTAAAAATGTACATAAATATATATTTTATATAGCATATAATATATGTGGTAAATAAATATATTATATATATATATATACATATATAGATGTGTATATATATGTCATTTTCTCCAAAATGTGTTGTATTAAGGTGTTGGGTGAAATTTTCCTGTGTTAAAACTGGGACCAGGAAGGGTGCAAATGATTTAGTGGAAAGTCAAAATTCAGTATTGGTTGAAAGTGGCACTCAGGTCAGTAAAATATCTGCAAGCCAAAGATTAGAATTCAGACTAAAAGAAAGAAAGGAAAAGGAGGAATAATAATAAGAAAATATGTAATCATAAGAGAAGTAAGATGAAGTAAAAGGGATAAAGGAAAACAGAAATATTAAACTCTAAGATTTTTAGCTCTGGAGCTCTGGATTTCCATCTAATAGTGTTTCCCTTTAGGATGAAAAACTTTTTTTTTTTTAAGATTTTATTTATTTATTTGACAGACAGAGATCACAAGTAGGCAGAAAGGCAGGCAGAGAGAGAGGAAGGGAGGCAAGCTCCCTGCTGAGCAGAGAGCCTGATGCAGGGCTCAGTCCAGGACCCTGGGATCATGACCTGAGCCTAAGGCAGAGGCTTTAACCCACTGAGCCACCCAGGCACCCCAGCATGAAAAACTTCTTTCAGCAATTCTTATATAGCAAGTATGCTATAGACAAATAATCTCAGCTTTTCTTTCTGCCTAAAGAAAAAAAAATGTGTTGGGGCACCTGGGTGGCTCAGTTGGATAAGCAGCTGCCTTCGGCTCAGGTCATGATGCCAGCGTCCTGGGATCGAGTCCCACATTGGGCTCCTTGCTCAGCAGGGAGCCTGCTTCTCCCTCTGCCTCTGCCTGCCACTCTGTCTGCCTGTGCTCGCTCTCTGTCCCTCTCTCTCTGACAAATAAATAAATTTTAAAAAGAAAAAAAATGTGTTTTCTTCTTTCTGGTTGAAAGAATAATATATAGATGCAGAATTCTTACCCCACATTTTCCCCTGGCATTTTGAAGATTTTGTTTCAGTGTCCTCTAGTCCCATTGTTTCTAATGTGAAGTCAATCATTATTGTCAATTAGTGATCCCCCAATGTAATCTGTGCCGACCCTACCATTTTCACATTTTTCTCTGATTCTCGGCACTTGGATTATAATATGCCTAGGTGATTTCTTTTCTAAATTTATCTTGCCTGTAGTTTGTCAAGTTTCTTGGGTCTGTGTCTTTATGCTTTTCATGAATTCCTTCAAAATTATTATCTCATACTTATTCAAATAATTTCTTTGTTTCACTCCTTTCTTCTCTGGCTTTAATCATATGCAAGACAGACTATTTGTTACTTCACAAATATCATTTGCTCTGATCTTTTATTTAGCTTTTTCTTTTTGATCATTTGGATAATTTCTATTGAATGTCTTCAAATTCACTGATATTTTCACTCTCATTAATCTGTTAAGCCCTTCAATTACATTCTTCAGTTATACTATAGTGTTTTTTTTTTTAATTTTTAGCGAATCAGAATTTACAGTTTTAATCTCTGTTGACACAACTTTTCTATTTACACAACTTGTCCACTTTTTCCCTTTAACATTTCCCATTTCCCTGTAAACATTTTCCCTTTCTCTTTTAACATATTACTCATAGCTATGTAAAAGTCCCTATCTGATCATTTCAGCCAATGAGCCCACAATAAGGGTGTTTCAATGGATGACTTTCTCTTTTGATCATGGGTCACATTTTACTGCATCTTCATATGACTCATTTTTTTATTGTATGTTGGACAAAATGTGAAAAAGAATAGTCAACATTATAGTAAGGTATTTTCTCCTCAGAACATTTTATGTGTTTTTCTGTGAGATTCCTAGTTTGGCAAGGTGGGGGAAGATTGAATCAATCTAATGTGGAAGTGTGTGGGGTCTGAGCGCTCTTGAAACTTCAATTCAGTTCCCCACAGATTTCATATATTTTGCGAGTGATATTAAGACTATTTTCAGCAGGGCTAGAATCTGAACTAGATGAAAACTTTCAAGACCTGGTGATGTTTTACCGATAGCTTCTAGCTTTCCAAACTCTGGTAATTTCTCTGCTTTTTAGCCTTGGTGATGACTTTTTGGATTACTGGAAAAAGTACTGCTTTCCAGTGTATCTCTCTGTACCTCAGGAGATCTCTCACTGCCCTGCTGCATTGCCTTCAGACTTTGGAGGGTTACTACAGTGAACTCCATGCAAACCCAGGTTTCCTGGTAGAAATTACATTAGCTCTCTTGCTTAATCCCTGCCCTTTTAAGACAGCAACAATGGACTCTAGAGTCCCTTGAAAGATTTTTTTTTTTTTTTTTTTCAGAATTCTGTCATGATTCCAGCCTTTTCACACTCTCAGGCTCATGGGAAAGAGTTGTGAATGGAGATGCACTCACCCTCTGATGTGGTGCCTCCATATGCTAACCCACCAGAGTCACTGCATCAACATCAGACATTTTTGAAAAGTTCAGTTGGTTTGTCCTTACCCAAGTCCCTGCAAACTCTTCCTTCTCCTGCTTTCTGCCAAGAATGAAAGTAATCATTAGTTTATTTCTATGAGTTGTTCTTATTCTTAGGATAGGAGTAATGGCCTCTTGAGATTTTCTATATGGTAAGTTTTAGTTTTTCACTTGATTTCTAAGATAGTGAGAAATAAGTCAGTTTAGTTTTAAAATTGCCCTTAGTCACAAAAGAAAATCACAAAATCTGCAATTTTACAAGTATATCAAATGTTAAAGATTGAGTGTCAGAAGAACCAGAAAGTGACAGAGATAGTCCCAAAAATGAATATGACTAGAAAAAGTTTCCTGTGATGAATTGTAGATTAATTAGACTTGGAGTGAATGCACTTACTTTTAGTTTTCAGAGTCTCAGTATATTGTGATTCTGCTTGACTTTGAAGCAAACAACAAAGTCAGGAAACCGAATGATATTTCTTTAATGAGTTGTTTTTATATTCCCTTTTCCATATCAAGATCTTGTTTTACAAGATGGTTAGAAGTTTAAATGTTGTAGCATCTCCTGTAGTTTCTAAGTAATAAATGAAAAAAAATAGGGTCACCAGTTAATATTTTTATACCAAATAGTACTTCTTAATTTAAGAAAATAAAATTTTTCTCCTATAATAAAATTATTTTCTAAAACTCCAAGTAATTAAATCAAAGTCAGAGTTGTAAGATGGCAAAAAATTATTCCATATATTTTGTTTCTTTTTTTCTTCTGAATAATATTTATTACCAAAAAAATTTCAGTACATTTTGTACATCTAGGATAAAACACCTGCAGATGTACTCATATAGGAGTATCATTCTGGAAAAAGTTAATAGAGAAATAAAGATACTGTCTTAGATTTAAGTTATACAAACATATTAACCATTCTTTCCTGGGACAAAGGCCTTCCCAAGTCTTATGTTCATTGAATACTTAATGAAAATCCCAGATATTTTAGTAATTTTTTTATTATAACTGTTATTTAAAGGCCTGAAACCATTAATGTATCTGGTTAAACTTTTTTAAATTCATAGTTTAATTGTTTTATCTTTCAGTGTCAGTGTTTATCCTGAAGCAGGCACTGCACTAAAAAGTATTGTAATAAGTACTGACTTAAAAAATATAAAGACTGGGAGACAAGATGGCGGGGAACTAGGAGGATGCTCTGGTTCAACCTGTCCCCTAAAGTGAGCTGATTACCTACTAAGGAACACGGATCACTCATGAAATCAGCCTGAGATCAAAATTCTACTCGTCAGGATCTCTACGGGGGCAGAAGACGCCAGTGGGCAGGTAAAGCCGAGCGGGAACACCGGACTGGTATCGGAAGATAAACAAAAGGGGGAGGGAGCCACCAGAGGAGACGCATTGGGAAGTAATACCCCAATACGAGAGTCCCCTAAGACTGGGGACC
>PISX010013346.1:0-50657 GCA_004024625.1 Mellivora capensis | reverse complement strand
ATTGTTGATTCTGAGGGGGGTTCTCTGCACCTCCTGGATTTTGATGCTTGTTCCCTTTGCCATATTAGGGAAATTCTCTACAATAATTCTCTCCAATATACCATCTGCTCCCCTCTCTCTTTCTTCTTCTTCTGGAATCCCAATTATTCTAATGTTGCTTCGTCTTATGGTGTCACTTATCTCTCGAATTCTCCCCTCGTGGTCCAGTAGCTGTTTGTCCCTCTTTTGCTCAGCTTCTTTATTCTCGGTCATTTCGTCTTCTATATCACTAATTCTTTCTTCTGCCTCATTTATCCTAGCAGTTAGAGCCTCCATTTTTGATTCCACCTCACTAATAGCTTTTTTTATTTCAACTTGGTTAGATTTTAGTTCTTTTATTTTTCCAGAAAGAGCTTTTATATCTCCAGAGAGGGTTTCTCTAATATCTTCCATGCCTTTCTCGAGCCCGGCTAGAACCTTGAGAATCGTCATTCTGAACTCTAGATCTGACATATTCCCAATGTCTGTATTGATTAGGTCCCTAGCCTTTGGTACTGTGTCTTGTTCTTTTTTTTTGTGGTGAGTTTTTCTGCCTTGTCATTTTTTCCAGATAAGAGTATATGAAGGAGCAAATAAAATACTAAAAGGGTGGCAAAGACCCCAGAAAAATGCCTCTTAACCAAATCAGAAGAGACCCCAAATCATGGGGGAGGGGAGAAAGGGGATAAAAAGAAGTTGAGAAAAAAAAATTAAAAAAAAAAAGGAAACAAATAAAGAAAAAATATAAAAAAGAAAAAAATACATATATTAGACTGGTGACTAGAACAGAGTCACCCACTTAATTGTGGGGTATTTTGGTCTCTTAGAAGAAAGTACCTCCCCAAATTTTAAAAAATGAAAAATGTATATAAGAGTAAACACAGTGAAGGGATGGAATATCCCTTAAAGATGAAAAACAATTTTTTTTTTTTAAATTTCTAAAAAAAAGGAGTTGATTAAGTTGGCTGGGAGAAGAAAGAAAAAGAAAGTGGAGAGAATTTGCTCAGGCTGGAGACTAGAACAAGCCTGGAGCTAGATTTAGGGTGTCTTTTGATCCACTAGAGGAAGTTGCACCCCAAATTTTTTAGAATAAAAAACCCTTATGTGAATACAAAAAATAAAGTTAAATACTATGAAGGATAAAATATGACTATAATAATGAAGGTTCAAAAAAGATTATTATTTTTTTGGAAAAGGTATTGTTAAGATAAACTAGTTTAAAAATGTTAAAAAAAGAAAAGGGTAAAAGTTGAAAAAGTTTAGCAGAAAAAGAGAAAAAGAAAAAAAATAAAATTAAAGAAAAAATTGAATTAACTGCAAGACTAAAGGATCATGGGGAGAAAGCCATGAATTCCGAGCTTTGCTTTCTCCTCCTCTGGAGTTCCTCTGCTCTCCTTGTTAAGTGAACTTGGTCTTGGCTGGATTTCTTTTGATCTTCTGGGGGAGGGGCCTTTTGTAGTGATTCTCAAGTGTCTTTGCCCAAGACAGAGTTGCACCGCCCTTACCAGAGATGGGCTAAGTAATCTGCTCGGTTTCACTTTTGGGAGCTTTTGTTCCCTGAGCGCTTTCCGTAGAGTTCCGGAGGACGGGGATGATAATGGCGGCCTCCCAATCTCCGGCCCAGAGGAGCTGAGATTTCGGGGCCCCAGTCCTCAGTGTGCCCTCAGAGAAAAGCGCCGGCTACTCCCATGTCCCTCGCCTCTGGCCGCGCTCCGAGCTCACCCAGCCTGCGGCCGGTTCAAGGTAACCCCGAGCTGAGAGCTCACTCCTTGGCTCTGTCTCTCTAGCCGGCTTCCCCGCTCCGATATCTGCGAGCTCTGTGACACTCAGACACCCCCGATCCTTCTGTGACCCTGCGGGATCTGGGGCCATGCTGACCCCGCGTGGGCTTCCCCCCGTTTTAGCCTCTGGAGCGATGTCCCTCCATGGAGCAAACTTAAAAGTCCCGATTTAGTGCTCTGTTGCTCCGCCGCTTGCCGGGAGCCGGCCCCTCCCCCGCGGTCTATCCTCCCATCGCTTTCGATTCACTTCTCCGCCAGTCCTACCTTCCAGAAAGTGGCCTATTTTCTGTTTCCAGAATTGCTGTTCTTCCTCTCTTCGATCTCCCATTGGATTTGTAGGTGCTTGCAATGGTTTGATAAGCTATCTAGCTGATCTCCTGTTACTTGATGTCTTCTCAGCCTGCTACTTCTCCACCATCTTGGCTCCTCCCCTGGAAAGTTGTTTCTTGAGCAGTTTTTTTTTTTTTTTCTTAAGAAATAGAAGAGGGCTATTGAGTAGGCTACTAGTAGTGGCTGCTATACACATTGTATCAATGTATGTGTAAAGCATTAGGTTTGCTTGTAAGTAATATAGGCCCCAAGTAGGTCTGGTTTAAATAAAGAGGGAAATTTCTTTTCTCTTGTAAAAGTTCAGAGCAGGTAGACCAGAAGTGAGATTCCTTACAGGTTGCCACGTTGCCATCCCTAGATAATGGTCCTCATTTCCAAGGTTCAAAATGGTAACTATATTCTGAGCAGTAGGATTAGAAAAGGATAAGTCAAAAAGGGGCTAAAAGGGCAGATACTGGCTGTCATTTTAGGTTGGGTCCCTTAAGGCTGCTGTGAAACATTCTGCTTCTGGTCTATTGTCTGATTCTTAGTCATATGGCTTCACTCCACTGTTAGGGAGACTGAGAAATGCTCCTTTTATGACGGATAGCTATGTGTGTAGGTACAAGTTAGTGCTTATTAAAAAAGAAGGCTTCAAGAAAGAGAATGGAATGGAGGGACTGCTACTAGACTTTGCCAGTGGGCAGAAAGGAACCCTCTGCATTATCGTTGTCCTAAAAATGGCATCATCCACAATACTTATTACTTTTTTCTTTTTATTTAAAGGAATTATTTTAGGATAGTGTGTGTAAAAGCTGTGGACATCACACCTTCCATTTGTTTAATTTTTTTTATTAACAAATTATTTGTTTCAGGGTACAGGTCTGTGAATCATCAGTCTTACACAATTCACAGCACTCACCATATAGCCCATACCCTCCCCAATGTCCATCACCTAGCTACTCCATCCCTCCCATCCCCCTCCCCTCCAGCAACCCTCAGTTTGTTTCCTGAGATTAAGAGTCTCTTCCATTTGTTTAATTTATGCCAATCTCCCCCCCCCCACCCCCGATTTAGTGTTATTGAGAGGCACTGGGTTTTCCTATCGCAGACATTCAAAGAAAGATTTTGGAACTTATCCTTTTGATCATGGCTTGAAATCTTTAACATTTCCAAAAATGTTATGGAGAGGAAGACTGAAAGATTTCTCAAAGGTCTTAACACTATCCAAGTTTTTAATCTATGAAAGCTGTGTGTGAAATCCTGTCACCACAGTGTAAACTGCTGGATAGAGAATTTCTCTCTTTTCTAAACTTTTCTTTATTTTTTTCTGAATGATTACTAGACACCAGATATTAAGATTTTATCGAACAGATTTGTCTGTGGAAAGAAAAGCCATGGTAATCTCTTTTATGTGAATTTTTTGGGAAATTGCTTCTGCACAGATTAAATTTTATATCCAAGCTTAGATGTGAAAAGCAAGCTAGTACATAATTGTTCTCTGCCTGGCCTGGCCACAGCCTACGGCAGGAAGCTTGTTCAAATATGGGCACTTCAGTATTTCAGGCAGAAAATAAAATCTCTCTCTTGTTCACGTAAATAATGCTATGCCAGTGCATCTTTACTAATCCTAGCTTTGTGAAATGAGGTTTTAAAATCTGCTAAGTATCTTCTAGTTCAAAGAATTGCTCTAGTAGAATGAGGTTAGACAAGGGATTTATGACTCAAAGACCGTGTGTCTATATGCATCTGTTTTTGATCTCTCTGTATTGTTTCCTTGGTGGAATGTTGGCTTTCAGAGATAACGGAGTCCAATTTTACAGCTTCTATCTACCAGTCATTCCTCTGAGTGGTGCTGGTGACCAGCTGTCTGAGAATCTGTTATTGAGAGTTGGCGTTTGCATGTTACATGATGCCTTTCTCCTAATATTGTGTAAGTCTATAATATTCTTTATGGAGTCCCTTAATTGCTTCATTATTCCTTATTGCTATACAGTTAGCACCTGCAGGCTGCTGAAAGGAGTATTTGCTTCATATATTTTGCACAACATTTAAATAGGCCTAGATTTTTGTAATATCACAGATGGTGTGTCATAAATAAAAAGATCACATGGACTGTGTTAAAATTTGGACTCTGCTTTGAACTGTGTTTTTTGGAGCCCCTGTCAGTGTCATTATTTGATGTGTCTGCTATTTTCTCCTATATTAAAATATTAATCATTTAAATTCTACTATATGCAGTACATTGTTTTGGATGTTTTGAGAGATATAACTTAATGATAAAATAGATTTCCCCCTATTTATTCATCCTAACTCATGAATAATTGTGTGTGATATAGTAGACGTTTTCCCCTTTTTGCCCCAATGTCACCTCATGAGATTGCATGTACCTCCTACTAAAGAACTTCTCTCCACAGCCATGCTTGCATCGAGGCTTGGCTCTTGACCCAGGTCTGACAAGCACATACACATGCTCAGATGTGGAAGGGACTACTCAGAATGCCTTCAGCTACAGGTGAGGCAGTGGCCGCTGCCGCATCCTCTTTCAGAGGCAACAGACAACAGTGATAGGTTTATAGCAGGAGCACCTAATGGCCAGCATTGCTTGAGTTGGTGGAATTACCTAAGGTGTCTGCACCCATGGGTGATACCTGTGATGTCTCTGTGAGACCAGATGTAAATTTGGCTATTTCCCTGGTTGGGAAGTTTCTATGATTAGTTGCTGGGCTCTTTAGATTCTGTGAATTACTCAGAATATTTAATATAGTGAGAATTACTTCCTAGGACTTATAACTAAGGTCATTAACTTATATAAGAAGTTAAAAACGATCACATCTTTAATGAATTACAAAAGGAAGCAAAATCCATTTTTTTAGAGGGCAGCACAGAGGGAATGGGAAAGAGAGACTCCCTACCTAGTGCAGATCCCAGTGCTGGGCTCAAAATCACATGACCCTGAGATCATAACCTGAGGCAAAAATAAGAGTCAGATGCTTAACTGACTGAGCTATCCAGGCACCCCAGTCCAAATTTTTGAATAGACATATTGACATATGATGGAGACAGGGCCTCAAGAAAATAGGAAAGATTGATGGAAGAGGTAAATGTTGATCTCTGCAGTCTCAGTTCATTGAAAAAATACTATGAGCTGCTAATATATACCAGATATGGTGTTAGGTGCTTGGGATAAAAAAAAAAATGAGGGAGAGAATGAGGGAATGTCATTAGAGAATGACACAGTTACTATCTTCACCAAACTAAAGTTGCTGTGGAGAAGAAATTAACCTCATTACAACAGCTTTGTCAAAAGCTCTGTTGGAATGAGAGGATACAATGTGTAGTTATATCAGGGACACTCATGTATTCAAGAATAAGCAAGTAAGGTTTCCCAGAGGAGTGTCTTTAAAGAAATAATCTGAATGATGTGTGAACTGAAGAGAACTCATGGAGGAGTGTCTTTGGGTAATGAGAGTAAGGAATCAGAATTTGTAAAATTTTTATAGTGAGAGAGAATATGACAAATACAGAATATAGAAATGGAGAATGATCAAGTAGATCTGGAGAAAAATGAAATATTTTCTCTACTATATTTAACTTTGATGGTTAGAGAGAGTTCACTGAAGTTAGTGCTTATGTAAAATAAGATCAAACCCAAGAATAATATGCAAGCACAAATAAAGATGAGTATTCTGCTTGTCCTTAAATACACTGTATTAAGTCCTGACATTCAGCAGGGTAGCTGAACAACCTGTGTGATGGTGTACTGGACCAGAACAGGGCCAGTAGCAGTGTTCCGAGGGATTAAGGGACCTAGACATTGTTAAGATATGTTTAGCCGGATTTGGTCATTTATTAGAAAGATAAGTGGAAAGGGATGGAATTAAGATGTTGTTGTTTTATTAGGAGGGCACAGACTTGTGGTTCCTAAGTGGTCTTTCTGTCTACCTGCAATCACCTAGTAAGCAAAACTCATAATGTTTATGTTTATACATATTTTAATTAATTTATTTTTAATTTAACTTTAATTTTTTTCAGTGTTCTAGAATTCATTGTTTATGCACCACACCCAGTGCTCCATGCAATACATGCCCTCCATAATGCTCACCACCAGGCTCCCCCAACTCCCCAACCCCCTCCAAAACCCTCTGTTTGTTTCTCAAAGTCCACAGTCTCTCATGGTTTATATTAAAAGTGAAAATACCTATAAAATATATTAGTAATGTATATCTGTCTGGTTTTCTTCATTGCTGGTTAGCAAAACTCAAGGTAAAAGACCAGGAAAGCACTTAGTTTACTCTAGTGGCTGTGGCAAAATTTGACATTTGCATTAGATAATACTGGATTTGAATAATACTTGGGCACACATTTGACAAGTTGTATGTAATTTAGTCATTGCATGTAACTATCAAAAATAATAATTTACACTGATATAGCATTTTGCATTTCTTTTTAAAGATTTTATTCATGGGACGCCTGGGTGGCTCAGTCGTTAAGCATCTGCCTTAGGCTCAGGTCATGATCCCAGGGTCCTGGGATGGAGCCCTGCATCGGGCTCCCTGCTCCGAGGGAAGCCTGCTTCTCCCTCTCCCACTCTGGCTGCTGTGTTCCTTTTCTTGCTGTCTCTGTCTCTGTCAAATAGATAAATAATTTTTTTAAAGATTTTATTCATTTATTTGACAGAGATCACAAGTAGGCAGAGAAGCAGGCAGAGAGAGAGGAGGAAGCAGGCTCCTAGCTGAGCAGAGAACCTAATGCGGGGCTGGATCCCAAGATCCTGGGATCATGACCTGAGCCGAAGGCAGAGGCTTTAACCCACTATGCCACCCAGGTGCCCCTAGATAAATAAATTCTTAAAAAAAAAGTCTTCATTCATTATTTCATTTTATACTCACTTAAAATTTTTGAAAGGCATAATTATCCCCATTAGGTAGATGAGAACATGCTGGCTCATAAAGGTTTAAAAACTGTAAACTCATCCACACTGCAGGCAGCAGAACATGGACAGACACAGATTTTCATTCAAAGATAAGAGTAAGCATTTCTCTTATAGTAGGTGATAGTTTTCAGAAGGGCAAGGATACACACTGCATGAGTGGAGACTCCAGGATTTAAAAAGGATAAGAAGGATAGAAGTTCACACATGAATTGCTAACTAGGTAACAGATCACTTCATTATAATTTAGAAGGTCATGGTCATTTTCCTTAATATATGTACAACCTATATCTATTCAAATAAAGTGAAATAGAGGGTTGATCGTTTGTGTCTCAAATATTACCCAGTAGAGGACCATTAAAGTCAGCTAGGCAGTATTTTACTTTTTATTCCTTAGGGTTATTTTTGGTTTTGTTTTTTTTATTTTGGCTTGGATCACTCTTAGATTATAAATATCCTCTGTGCTTAAAGGTGAAGACATTATTTTCTACTGTTTGTTTGTCTGCCTGAAGAGCTTGTACAATACCAAGTTGATTGCACTCAAAACTGTTAGGAGCTTAGGAGCTCAGAGATGCAAATGCATAAAAAAATGCCTTTCACCACCCAGCTTAGCTTTAAAAGGTAACTTGCTGAGAAAATGCTTATAGCAATGGGATGACATTATTCAGCTCTGTGAGGTGCTAGCTGGAAAGCTACAGTGTCATTGCTTGAAGGACGGTACTTGTTTATATATGGACATTTACAAGTAGCTTTGGGGGCTGAAAATTTGCAAAATTATCCACTTATATAGGTCTCCTGTTTGGCCTACTTACGTACATGCAGGCAAGTTTTCTTGACCTGAGGGTCAGAGAACTGATGGTAAAGAAAAATGTGACTGTTAAACAAGATAAATGATTACTGGTGACCACATTTGGCCTTTTATTCGGTTTAACCAGTTTGAAGAATAAATTAGTAGTGCTTTGAAAGTTATGAAATACAACTCCTTGTACAAAAGCCAGCTGAATTTTATTTTCTAAAGAATAAAATGAATGATAGTTAATCAAATATAGAATTTAATTATTGTTATATATTAAAAAACAACCACACACACATATAGCTATATGTGTATATGCTTACTATACAACTTATTTTATTATTATTATTATCATCATTATTTTATTATATAATTTCTAAGTGATCTCCAAGGAGCCAAAGCCTATTCTGTATATGTTACCAAGCTGAGAACGTTAACTGGACAGTAGCCCATTGGTATATTTGCAAATGGGGTTAGAGGTATAAGGTGGTGAGAAGAAAAACGAAGTGCCAGACTTGAGAGAGAAGAAGAGAATCTTGTTATATTATTTCTTAACTGGGTTTGACTGTGAAGACTTTGAAAGAAAAATTATTTAGGAGAAATAAGTCTTATTCTTCTGAATAGGAAATTTTAGAAACAGCATGTGTAATGACTCTGTTAATAGAAGTGTCATGTTAAGTACCATGGGCTTTCTTGTGTTACTGAGATTCAAGGAAAATTCCATAACTAGTGAGTCAGAAAGCTTGACTTTTCCTGAAAACTGATTAAATAAGAGGGAGAAGACTGCCAGCTAATTAGTTTGCTGGACTTATACAGACATTATCTTGAAAGCCCATGATGGGAAACTTCAACTCCATAGTCAGGCCTTAGATCTGTTTTGATCCAAAACTAATTTCCTCAAGTGAGTAGTTAGAAATTGCTTTCTTAAAAAAATTTCAGAAGAAATGAAATAGAGGAAAGAAGTGGGTTCATAAAATGAAGGGCAAATGGTCTGACTAAAACACACACACACACACACACACAGTCCCTCTATAGCAGGTAGGAGAGTTTTGGGGAAGGGAATAAGAAAGAGAAAAACACCAACAATCCCTATTCATGTTTTTAAATATTTATTTTTAAATTCCCCAGAAAAATTGCTATCTTTATTCATTTCAAGAATAAATTAATATATGGTGGTATGTGAACTATTTTAAAAACACTATAGAATAACTACCAATGAGGACATTTTCAAACTAGGAGACTTCCATTTATTCACAAGGCATTTTCTCCCTAATAAATAAACTTTGTGCTTCTTTGATCCATTCTAGAGGCTTTAATATGATTGCACTGTCCAGTCTAAGGTTTAAAAAAAGTCTCAATCTTTTGAACAACATGAGAGAACTCAAAGGAGTTGTAATGCTAAGATTCATTTGCAGTGATAACTGACATTACTATTTAGGGAAGATGAAACTGTCCTCCTTTTTTGAGATGAAACTGACTGAGGTTAAGTGCCCTCTGAATATTCTATATGACACCATTTCCACCCTATTTTCTCATTGTGTTCCCTGCAGTGGTGACAGCCGTACTGAAATTCAGTGCCCAGGATTTCAATTGCTGTATCCAGATTTTTGAACCATCTCTTAATTGTCTACATTGCCTGAGTATTCTGCCAAAATTCAGGAGGACATCAGGCTGGAGAGGACACTTTCCCATGGATTCTGCTTTAGCTTGTCCAAGTTCATGAACTCTTAGGATTATTTCTTTTGTAATTCCTTTCTCCATGAAAGCTCCACCCAAAGCAGTCATAAAGGTATCAAGAGGTACCAGAGTAAAAATGAAGTTTTCTTATAAACATGACTTTTTCTGAAAATAGACACCAGTCTACATGAGATGTTATTTCAGAATCTTATTAAAGCGAAAGGTTTTATGAACCCCCTTCCTTTTAATAGGTGGCATCTTTCTACTAAATCTCAGTTGGCTCTGGCTAATACTTCTAAATTTGCTTTAAACATATTTCACTGAATCTAAAAAACCAGTGGTTCTAAGATTATGTATTATTTGACGTATAAGATAGAAAAAAAGATGACATAATACTAAGAACCTGGGGTCCTAAGACTCTTTTTTTTTTTTAAAGATTTTATTTATTTATTTGACAGAGAGATCACAAGTAGGCAGAGAGAGAGAGGGAAGCAGGCTCCCTGCTAAGCAGAGAGCCTGATGCGGGGCTCGATCCCGGGACCCTGAGATCATGACCTGAGTTAAAGGCAGAGGCTTTAACCCACTGAGCTACCCAGGTGCCCCAGATCCTAAGACTCGTAACTGCATCTCTATTTTAGAGTAAATAAATGTGTATTATGAGATGGAAGAGATACAATATTGCTAACCTCCTCTGTACCTGAATCCAAGTTTTTCCTGGTTGGTGAGGCACATAGATGCCTCAAATGAGCTATAAACTTATCATGAATGTAGCCTTTTTGGAAAGCTAGAAATTTTAGAATGTTTAACAGAAAAAAGGTTTCAGCCAGCACAGTGGGTTCTGAGTAGCATATGTGGATATAAGGGGTAGATATTTCATTCCTTGTGTTTTACAAATTGAGTTCATTGTCTTGTGCTTTACCCTGTATCATCTCTCTCTCCACCCTGCCCCGCCTATAGGAATCAGGTAACATAGGGAAGTTGTTATGGGGACTTCACCTTCTTTTCACAGGCCCTGCGTGACAGTAGTGGATGTGTGAGGTTGGATCATGGCAATCTTTTTATCCCCCTTGGACACTTTGTGTGATAATAAAAATGGGGTTTTGGTAAGATATAATTGATCTTAGCAATTCCTTCCTTAACCTTCTTCAGGAGTTTTTTTTTTTTTTTTAAGATTTTATTTATTTATTTGACAGAGATCACAAGTAGGCAGAGAGGTAGGGAGAGAGAGGGGGTGGGAAGAAGGCTCCCTACTGAGCACAGAGCCCAATGAGGGGGTTGATCCCAGGACCCTGAGATCATGACCTGAGCTGAAGGCAGAAGTTTAACCCACTGAGCCACCCAGGCACCTCAGGAGTTCTTCATGGGAGAGAGTACCTAATTCCCAAGGCTCCCTACTTGGAGTCTGTGCTGGGTTGTGATCTTTGATGATTATCTTGTGCTTTGAATAGTTGATAGAAAACTGCCTCTTCTTTCCTAGCCAATACTATTTATTCATTTAACAGTTATGATTTGGGTGTCTTCTGTGTTCCAGTCACTATTATGTTATAGACCATATAGAACATTGTTATAATAAATAACAAGAATTTACTGTATTTGGGCAAAGACTTGAAAGAAAATGATGTGAGCCATGTGGATTTCTGATGGAATACTATCTCTCAGAGGGTACAGCAAGGGCACAGGCCTGCACCAGGAACATGCATAGCATCTTTGAGGAACATGGCTGTGAGGAGTTGGCTAGTGTGGCTGGAGTAGAGTAAAGAGGAAGAGAGTGGTAGGAAATAAGAGCAGAGAAGTTGGGGAGAAGATAGGCCAACATGAAAGCCTCAATTTTTACTCTGAGTGAGATGGAAAGGCACTAAAGTAACATATTTGATTTTATTTTAAAAGAATCTCTTAAGTCTATGTGGAGGAAAAACCTGCATCATGGAAGGGTGGAAGCAGTGAGACCTGTAGAAGGCTAATGCATTAATCAATGAGCAAGATCATGGTGGTTTGTGCTGGGAATTTGACAGAGAAGGTGGTAAATGGTGGTCAGGTCCAGGACATATTTTGTAGAGAAAGCTGCCAACTTTAGATTGGCTATGGGACTGGAGAATGGAGAAAGATGACTCAGAGGTGTTTGGCCTGACTAGCCTGAACAATGAAGTTGCCGTTGACTGAGGTGGGAAAGCCACATGGGAAGAGCTGTTTGAAGAGTAGAATTAGGAATTCATTTTTGGACATGTTAAATTTGAGATGCCTATTTGATATTCACATAGAGCTTTTCACTGTTTAGTGCTGTGTGATGATCTTTTCGGAATGGATAATATTTAGAGAATGAGGTTTGTGACTCTAATTAGCCTTCTGTCTGTCACATTTCACACACTTATTGCATGCGAGAGCGTGAACTTGACATTAGATACCTTCTGCCAGGTATACAGGGTATAAGAATTTGATCTCTGGTGATGGCTTTGTGAACTGCCGTGAGTCATGAATACTGATTATACAAGTTTTTTTTATTTCATTCTGTTGGCCATGATATCAGTTTCCATGACACGTACCCACATAACAACCACTCATTACTTCTGATCAGCAATAGCTATGAAAATATCTAATCTTGTTAATACTCTTTTCTAGTATTGTCCCTCTTTCTTTTATCAGTTATTCTAAATTATGATGAGTTGTTAAAACTATTTAATTCTCGGGATGCCTGGGTGGCTCAGTTGGTTAAGCAGCTGCCTTCGGCTCGGGTCATGATCCCAGTGTCCTGGGATCGAGTCCCACATCGGGCTCCTTGCTCGTCAGGAAGCCTGCTTCTCCTTCTTCCTCTGCCTGCCACTCTGTCTGCTTGTGCTCACTCTCCCTCTCTCTCCCTCCCTCTCTCACAAACAAATAAATAAAATCTTTAAAAAACAAACAAACAAACAAACAAAAAAAACTAATTCTCTTTAGGTGTTTGGTTACTATAAATCTTATTCTACATTTACACATGTGAGTGTATATTAATAATTTATTACTATTTTTTATGTTACTTGGATTGCTCTATTTTAAAAAAGTAGGATGTTTGGATCATATGCTGAGATATGGTCCTCCATTATCCAGTCTAAAGAAAAGTCTTGGAATATTCAGCAGTTTCCTCACAACTTATTGAATGGCAGAATCTGACTTGTAGATATAGTGTCAAAGGGACAATAAACAAGTAGCCCAGGCCTATCAAGTAGAAGCAAATATTCTGGGGGTGCCTTGGTGGCTCAGTCAGTTAAACATCAGACTCTTGATTTCAGCTCAGGTCATGATCTCAGAGTTGTGGGACTGAACCCTGCATCTGGCTTTACACTCACTGGGAATCTACTTGAGATTCTCTCTCTTTCTCCCCTTCTCACCCAACCCCACTTCTGCTTGTGTGCACATGTGCATACATTCTTTCCATAATAAATAAATAAAACTTAAAAAAGAAGCAAATATTCTGTAGCAGGCAAATTTAGTGAAATATGACCTTGATAATCAGGTAAAAATTAACCTGTTAAATTGTTAGAAAATGTTAGAATTCATTAACATTTATGTTAGAACTCATTCACATTTATGATGGTTCAATACAAAGATGAAAAAGGATATAATTTCTGGTGATATAAAATTTTCTAGAGTCCTAATTTTGCATCCATAATCTCTTAAGGTCATATTAGCTCTTAATTAAATTCTAGTTTAACAACTGGAACTATTTACTTAATTAGTATTGAATTTTCATGTAATTTGCATTTTAAATTTGTTGTTTTCTCAAACTTCTCTTTACTAGTTCTAATTTATAATAAAAAATGTCATTGTTTTCTATCCAGTTCCCTTCTTAAAACTCTAACAACTCATTTAGTGAAGATAAAAAGTGAAAGTTTAGGGAGGAAAATGACCTGAGTACTGTAAACATGAAAAATTAGGTGGTACTAATAGTTTAGGCAGGATGTGGTCTTTGGTGTAAGGGACCTTTTGCTGGAGAAGTGGCAAACTTTTTTTTTTTTTTTGACATGTTGCAATTACTCAGCTCTACCATTGTAGCAAAAAAACCAGCCATAGAGAATCTGTAAACTAATGGCTGTATTCCAATAAAAGTTTATTTACAAAACAGGCATTGGGCTGGATTTGGCCCATGGGCAAGTAGTTTGCCAATCTCTGTGTTAGAGGCCAAGTGCTTCATGCTGACCTTCAGATGTTCCGGATTTATCCAGATAATGGTCACTACTGTCAAAATTCCATCTTTCTGTCTATTTAATCTATGTGTTGTTTATAATTTTTATTTTAATCTGTGTAACATCTTGAGGTAAAATGTTCCATGAATATGTTCTACCTATGGAAGAACTTAGAACTTATTTTTTTTCCTACTAATTTAATTAAACACTTAGAACATATTTTTTTTCTATTCATCTAATTAAACACTTACGGAGCACTTGCTTTATGCCAGGAACTGTATTAGACACTAATCTGTCTCATATAAGGCCTATTATTACTCTCTAATATAATGGTGTGATAATTGATGGGGGGAATTATGAAATGGTCAGAAATTAAATGGGGTGTCAGGGATGGCTTTTTAGAGAAAGTGGTATCTAGGGGGAGAGTCAAACAGAAATGAAGAGTTATTCACAGAGGGAATTGGAACAAGTGTGTGGTAGGAGAATAGCACACACACTGGTAGGTAAGAGGGAGCTGGGGAGTTGAGAGACTCAGGTAGCTCTCACCAGCTCATATGCACTGGCTCTAGCACACTGCAAGCCAAACTGTCCATGATGTGTGTTTGCAGGAGTGTGTATATATCTCTGCGTGTATATGCATCCAAGAGGCAGAGTAGTGTGGTTAAGAGCTCAAGTTCTGCAGTTACATATAGGGGCTTGAATTTTGCTTCCACAGTTTACTAATTAATTCTATTATTATGATTTGGCATTCAAGCTGACTTTTTTTCCACTTGCCTTAATTGCTTTATAAGCACTTCCTACTTTGTTGCACTCAATGAGATATTGCTCATAGTGTTCATGTCCCAGGTTAGAAATTCACCATTTATCCATTGAGATCTGGCTTATTTTAGTGGAGAATGGTATTTAGAAGCCAAAATCTGGGTACTTACTGTTGTGATCTGTCATTCTTGTATCATACTGTTTCCTTATGGAGGCTTTGTAATGTATTCTAATATCTTCTTGTGGCTCCTCTCATAGTTTTTTCATTTTAGTGTTTCTTTAGCTATTTTTACATATATTTTTGTTTTTTACCTATGAACATTGATATCAACTTGTCTAGCCACAGGGGAAACAACTTTTTTGGTATTTTTTACTGGCACTTCATTATATTTATTATTTATATATTATATATAGATATACATATATAAATATATAACATATAATTACATATGTGATTATAATTATATATGTAATTATTGCATATATGTAATTACATACATGTATATGTATGTGATTATATATGTAAATATATTACATATAATTACATATGTATTTACATATATGCAATAATAGCACATATGTAATTACATATATTCAATAATTACATATATAATTATAATCACATATGTAATTATATGTTATATATTTATATATGTATATCTATATACATATATAAATATAGATATATATCTATAAAAATATAAAAATATAAAAAATATATTTATAATTTAGCTTAGGGAGAATTGACATTTAGATAATGTGGTCATATCTAAGTAAAAGACATATCTGTCCACTTGCTACTATCTATTTTTCTGGTTTTAAAGTTTTTAAATAAAATAAATATTTTATCTTCAACATTATTACTGTATTTGTATACTTATCCTTTCATTTTCTTCTTTTCACTGGTTGTTATTGGTGTATGTAGAGGTCATTGATTTTTTACATGTTAAGCTTATATTCTGCTACCTTACTGAGTTATGGTTTTTTTTTGTCATTTTATAATTGATTTTCTAGTGTTTCCCAGGCAGAGTATCATGCTATTGGCAAATACATATCATTTGGCTTCTTTTAAATTTTTTATTCTTCTAACTGATGCCTCCAGTACATTACTAAATAATAGTGGATATAATGGCTCTCTTTGTCCTGTCTCCAGTCTTTTTGAAAATCCTTACAGTGTTTTCCCTTTACATAAGATACTGACTAGAGGATTTGAGTAATATATATTATTACTTTAAGGATGTATCCCATCATTTCTATTTTCATGAAATTTCTATTAGAAATGGGTATTGAATTTTTGCCCAGGCCTTTTCAACATTTATGGAGAAAATAATGTTTTTTCTTTTTAGATCACATAATTTGATGAGTTATATCAATAGATTTTCTAATATTGGGCTATTCTTGTGTTTTTAGTTTAAATCCCACTTGGTTATGATATATATTTTCATAATGGAGTATCAGAGTCTCTCTTCTAATATTTAGGAATTTTCCACTGGTGTTCATAAGTGATACTGATCTGTAAATTTTTTTTTTTGCATATGATGAATTTATCAGTATAGGTTTCAAAGTTATATTTGCTCCATTAAAATAATTTGGAAGGTTTCCTTTATTTTCTGTAGCCTAAAGAATTTTAATTTTAATTTTCTGTAGCCTATTTATATAGCATAGGAAATATCTAGACTCTAAAGGTGTGGTGAGATTTCCCCATAGAATCATCTGAATCTGGTGTGTGTGTGTGTATGTGTATGAGTGTGTGTATGTGTGAGATAGTTCCTTGACAACTTGCTTTGTTTTTTTTCCCCTGTGGAAATAGATATGTTTCTACTTTCTATTTCCAATGAGCTCATTTTTGATCGACTATATTTAACTATAAAATCCTCTTTATGCAGATTTGTAAATTTATTTGTATAGAGGTTTACAAAGTTACAAAGTTAACAAAGGTTATAAATAGCTTCATATGATTTTTTAAACCTCATTTGTAGCACTAATTATTTCTTTTTTCTTATTTTGTATATTTGTGTTTTCTCCTCTTTATCTTAATTAAATTAGTAGTATATATTTTCTGAAAAAATTAGGCTTTTGGTTTATTAACTTATTTACAATTTTTCTTTTTTTAACTTCATTTTAACCTTATTTTTTGCTTTTATCTTTTATTTCCTTTCTTGTGTTTTCTTTTCTTTTTTTAAAGATTTTATTTATTTATTTGACAGAGAGAAAGATCACAAGTAGGCAGAGAGGCAGGCAGAGAGAGAGGGGGAAGCAGGCTCCCTGCTGAGCAGAGAGCCAGATGCGGGGTTCCATCCCAGGACCCTGAGATCATGACCTGAGCCGAAGGCAGAAGCTTAACCCACTGAGCCTAACCCCCTGAGCCACCCAGGTGCCCCTCTTGTGTTTTCTTTTTGTTTACTTAAGTTAATCTTTTCCTAGATTTTAAATTGGGAATTTAGTCCACTTATTTTCATTCTTTTATTTTATTGATTTAAAAAATTAGTATTTTCCTTTGTTCTCTTTAAATGCATTCCACAGATATTGTGTAGAAGAAATGTACTGATACTTGCAACAACGTGAATGAATCTCAAAATCATGCTGTCCGAAGGTAAGCAGACATAATAAACACACTCTATGTGATTCTAGTCATATAATATTCAAGAAAAGGCAAATAATCGATATTTACAGACAGCAAATCAGTCGTTGATGCTGTGTGTGGTAGAAAGGATGTGAGATATGTTTGTGTTAGGATGGTTATATGGATACATAAATTTGTCAAAACATGAAATGCACCCATAACAGTATGCTTATGGGAGCATTTTATTACATGTAACTTCATGTAACCATATCTCATAATTCTAATTAAAAATCAGTATGAGAATGATTCAGTATGAAAATGGAAACTTATGCTATGTTATAATGTCTACTTAGATTTATAAAATTCTCAGATTCCTGGTTGGACTACTTTCTTAATCTGTTATTTGTTTAAAGACTATAGAGAATTTGCTAGCATTTTTTTTGATAAGAGGAATAGAGCAACAGTTTTCTCTCACATTTAAAACTCTGTATAGTGGGGCACCCGGGTGGCTCAGTCAGTTGAGTGTCTGCCTTTGGCTCAGGTCTTGATCCCAGGGTTCGGGGATCGAGTCCCGTGTTGGGCTCCTTGCTCAATGGGGACCCTGCTTCTCCCTCTGCCTGCCCCCATCTCTCTCTCTCTCTCTGACAAATAAATAAATAAAATCTTAAATAAATATATATACATATATAACTCTGTATCATGGGGTTTATTCAGATTTACCTCCTTTTTGGAGATAATTAAAACTTGTTTCGGTTTTATTTATTTGATCTTAGCTTAAAGGAGATCATGTTCAACTTATTAATTTTATGATCATTCATTGTGGGAAACATTTTTCATGATGCTTCAGTTTTCTCAGCTGTGAAATGAGGATAAATATTACTTAGCCCATATTACATAAGAAAATTTGGTGATGTAATATTCATAAAACTCAATCTGGTATTTACATTAAATAAATGATAAAAAATTTATCAAGCAATATTCCTAGTAAAGTTAAAGACAAAACACTACTATTATTATCTAGTGGGCATGACTGTTCTTCTTGGCTTTATTTGGAACAAAAAGCATTTGGGAATAGAGTAATAGTACTATAATTACCTAGTTAATACAATTAAACTAGAGAAAGAAATGAGGTATAAAATGTGCAAATTAAGAAATGAGTCTTTTTGTTTTGTGTGTACGTTTTTTTTTTTTAAAGATCTTATTCTTAACGGGGTGCCTGGGTGGCTCAGGGGGTTAAGCCTCTGCCTTCGGCTCAGGTCATGATCTCAGGGTCCTGGGATGGAACTCCGCATCAGGCTCTCCGCTCAGCAGGAAGCCTGCTTCCCCCTCTCTCTCTGCCTGCCTCTCTGCCTACTTTGTGATCTCTGTCTCTCTGTCAAATAAATAAGTAAAATATTTTTTAAAAAAGATCTTATTCTTAAATAATCCTTGCATTCAACATGGGGCCTGAAATCACAACCCCTAGATCAAGAGTCATGTGCTTCACTGACAGAGCCAGCCAGGTGCCCCAAATCATTATTGTGAAGTTGTAGGTCTGAAGTCTTGTTTCTTTCCTGTCAGTTAGCTAGGCTGCCCATATCCCTCTTATGTGGCACTATCCATCTTCAAACCAGCTATGATGTCATGCTTCAAATTTCTTTGACTTCCTCTTTCCCTACTAGCCTGAGAAAACTTATTTTTATACAGCTCATGAAATTATATTAGACCCAACCTGTATAATCTCCCTTTTGTCAGGTACTCTAACATAATCACTGAGTGCCAAAGGTCATGGGCCATTCTGAACTTCTGCCTACCCTATTTCTATATGGTTTAGTTTTGCCATGAGAATATACTATTCTTGTAACATAAAAACCTGTTAATAAAAAGATTTTATTGAAAAATTTCAAAACAGTTTCCAATTATCCCAAGTTTAAAATGGAATGATAATAACTTGCCCCAAGGAAAAAGGATAAAATAGTATATGTGAAAATGTTTTTTAGATATTAAAGTCATCAACAAATTTTAGTTATACTTATTTTAACTATTGCTGTTATTGTTATTATCACAAACATGTAAGTCAGACCTTACATAGTGTCAATATGAGAATACAGTAATTTTATTAAAGGTAGTGATAGCAGTCATGATGAGTAATTAAATATAAACAAAGGTTACGGTCTAGAAACAGCATATTTAACTTTAGATTCATATGGAAAAAAGGGAAAGCTAGTGGTCCTCTAGTATATCAGTTTTTCAAATTTCTGCAGGTGTAAAACTTTTCCTCCAATGTTATTTTAATATGAGGAGAGGCCCTTGAAGCTGTGGCAGCCATTATTCAGATCACAAATTTTAACCCACTGAGCCACCCAGGCACCCCTGAGATCACAAATTTTTACATGGTTCCAGAGTTTTGAAATTTCAGGGAATAGGTATTGCTACATATTGGGAACTATTAGGGTCTCCTCTTTATTTTCCATGAAGAACTTCATTAAAATTACTTTGGATTTTTAGAAAATGGGAAACCTAAGGTTAAAAGGAATTAAGGAGATCACAAAAATGGTGTGGCAATGCAATATTTCTTTAATATATCTGTATTGCATATATGTTAGGGAAGGAAATCAAATGTTCCAGGCTTTGGAACTTCATCCTGTTAGGAGGAATTTGGCTAATGTGGACGTGTAATGGTGGAAGAAGAGGTCCTACTATGTTCTGATGGCTTCCGCTGGATTCTGAAGTGGAATTTTGGGGAGGAAGTTAGAACTCCTGATCCTAGGCTGGGCACTGGGTGTAGGAGTGAATCTCTATGGAGATGTAGAGCTAGGTACACTAAATGATGGTCAAAGTTGTTGTTTTTTTTCCCCAATGTAGGAGATAATAGAAGAAACTATTGTGTTCATCTGCCCTTTATGTGTGATGCTCTTTTATTCATTTGTTCTGTATGGGACCTGCTGGTTTCCTTGGTTTCATTTCCTCTCTTGCCTTCTTGCTTGCCGCTGCAGAAACAACACCTATATGTCTTATTCTAAAATACCACCAACTAATCCCATGGAGGCTCTGGCTCCTTATACCACATCCAGACTCAGATGAAACACTGAACCACGCCCCCCCCTTTTCCCCGTAAGTCACTATTCCCATGTTTGCAGTTTCCATTAATCTGAAAGTTCATTGATGACAAGGACTAGTCCACATTTACTGTTTTACTCCTATACTTAGCATAGTACCCAGTAGTTTTGTTTTAAATAAAAGACTAAAATATGTAGAAACGAGGCTCTGGATTATGAGATATAAAATTCTCACAGTTGAGGTCCCACTGGAAGCTCTAGAGAAACAGGGCATTTGGACAGATGAAATAAGTAATGTCAAAGAGATGTAGGAGTAGATTTTGGGTTGGTTCAGTGAATAATTGGCTCTCATTTCTGGGCTCTAAATGAGATCCTTTATAGATTAATTGCCCAAATGGCCCTATTCCCCACCCCATTATCCTGCTACAATGCCTGCATCTCTCCCTAGAGCAGCTGGGGTCTTTTTCCTCACCTCTTGAATTTGGGCTTTGCTTTTGACTCTCTTAAATTAAAAGAATTCGGTAGAAGTGACTGTTCTGAAATAAGCTTCAAAAAGCATACTTTCACTGCCGCTTGTAAACCTTTTTCTCTGCTATGAGAATAAACCTGGGATAGCCTGTGGGCAGTGGAGGCTGGCCAGGTCATCCCAGCTGTGACCAGCCTTCAGCTGACCCACCTACTCATTGAAGAAACATGAGCTAGCCTAGTCAAGATCAGCTGAACCTGTTCAGATGAACAGAATTACCCGCAGATCCTTAGACTCATGATGGAATAATAAACGGCTCCTATTTGAAGCTACCAGATTGTGGGAGGGGTGGTTTATTATGCAATGACAGCTAAATGATATAGAACATAAAGTGGCAAAGTCATTTCAGAACACTCATTGTGGTACAAAGTATTTTCTGATTTTTTTTAAAAGAGTGACTATAGTTTTTGTAAAAATGATACACACACACCCATGAAAGAAAAAACTTTAAGCCATACTGAATAATACAAAAAAGTATAAAAATCACACCACTCCTGGTTACATAACTGTTTATATTTACTTTATAGTTATGCATACATATTTCAAACTATGTATTGTATGTCAATTTGTAAGTATAAATATCACCCCTCATATTTTAAGAAATAATTTTATTCAAACTCTTTGGTTGTGTATTTGATATCAGTAATTTGTATTTTTTTTAATTGTTAGAGCCACTTTATGATTGCCTTCAATTGTCCAGAGAACATCATGTTGACTACAAAGTTATTTGAGATGCAGCATTCCGTGAAGCCTGCCTAATGCTATCATTGGAGGCTTTTACAAAGTGCTAAGTACATATCTCTGTATTATTAGGGGAGTTGTTCATTTATGTACCCTGTAGGTATATATTTGTGATTCAAAAATGTTACTACTGGGGGCGCCTGGGTGGCTCAGGGGGTTAAAGCCTCTGCTTTCGGCTCGGGTCATGATCCCAGGATCCTGGGATCGAGCCCCGCATCGGGCTCTCTGCTCCTCGGAGAGCCTGCTTCCTCCTCTCTCTCCCTGCCTGCCTCTCTTGCCTACTTGTGATCTCTGTCTGTCAAATGAATGAATAGAATCTTTAAAAAAAAAATGTTACTACTGAATATATTTATTTTAACTCTTTTCAAAGCAAATATTGATTGAATAATGAACATTTTTATAAAAAGTAAATATATTAAAAACACATGATACTAAGACATAAAACATTACCTTAATCTTTGAACATTGTGTCGATCTTCCTCCCCAATCTCATACTCCTTTCTTCACTCTCAGAGATAACTTAACTCTTAGAGATATTAGTTTTTTTTTTCATTTCCTTCTTTCTGAACTTGTTTATTTATTTATTTTTGCCTCAGGAACATTATTCCTGAGGTTGGCCCTTGATATCATGTATACCTGTAATTCATTAACTTATTCATTTACATTGTTGTTTGGTATCCCATTACATAAATACAACATGATCTATTTATCCATTTGTATTAGGGAAATAATGCTAATTGCTATCAAGATCCTAACATCACAGTTCCTAATACAGTATAAAGTCATTTGTTTCACAATCTGATCTTGATTTGTTTGTGAATGTGGTAGGTGAAAGGAATGAGGAAAGCTTGCTCCATGGAGTCATTCAGAGATCTATCACAGTATATCATGAGGCTACTCCATACTCAAAACTTGGCTTCGGTACACCTGCATCATCCAGTCATCAAGGAGAGAAAAAAGGAGTGTAGAGAAGGCATAGTTGCCTTAACAGCTCAAAACTAGAAAGTCTGCTTGCTTTGAGGAGAAATAGTTAAACATCCTATTTTTATACAAGGGGTCTTGAAAATGTGTGTGTATATTCAGAGGATAAAAAATTGTTTAATGAAGATATAGCTCTGTTACTTTCATGGCTATCTCTTCTAATCATGGGATATACATTTTATTCTTATATTCCCACTCGCCTTCTTTCTAACAGAAGTGGCTCAAGTCCTATCAAAACTAAAAATCCATATCCTGTTCTACCTTCTTCACAAGGCTGTGTCTTAAAGGGCTTTGATCCCTCCAATTTTTTCTGTGTTATGTCTTACTGCTTGGTTTCTAGAAGTAGTCATATTTTCCAGTTCTTCCAGGGGCCCCGATTTATTGGCTCTCCATTCCTTTGCAAATCAGCACATTCTCTCCTGGGCTTATCTGTTTCGCATAATAGCTGCTCTCCTGTAATAGCAGCCAACACACTTTTTATATCCTCTCTAACCATTTTCCACTATGCATAAGGCTCATTGTTTTTTAGTATCTGATATCAGATTTCTCACCACTCAGAATCCAACAGCTCAGCTGATGATGTGTATTTAAGGATTTGTTAAGACAATATCTCACTTCAAATTACAAATTACTATAATAGAATAAGCTAATATTGCTGAAAAACTATTGTGAAAATGTAAGTAGTTTAACATGCTTATTTCTAATATGTTTATTTACTTGCATCTCAGTCTAATTGGATATTTGGTGGGTGATGCTCCCTGTGGTAATATAGGGAATCAGCTTCTCACTTCTGTGGCACTGACATCTTCAACACATGGCACATGAAGGATACAGGAGAATATGGAAGAAGGCATGTGGGCAATTATAATTTTTTATCATTTCCATCCATAATGCCTATATATTATGAAGAGTCTAAAATGATAAATATCATGTGTTTCTTTTTGGCAGGTGGCTTTATGAGTATTTAAAGATTTTCTTTTTTGTTTCTTTGCCTTTTTCCTTCGTTGCTTGTTCCAAGATTCCTGGAGAAACATTATATACCTTTTGTATTGAAGATAAAATTCTAATAGAATAACTAGCCTCAGAAATAAAGGATTGAATTTTACAATATAAGCTAATCATTAATAATAAACTGGTTAGAAAGGTGACATCTGGAAAAAGCTTTCAACTATTTGGGTATTCTAAGTAAGAAGTTTATGTAGGTCTTCGCTCTGGCAGTTGTTAACCTTTGATTGATCTCTGGCTTTAAGAGGGGACATTGAAAAATATTAACAGTAATGATGTCTTTTGTTACTGTTATTTTGCCTTTGTAGATCAGATGTTTCACTACTTAACCTGCTTTGTGCTATCTTGAATGTTTTGTTTTTATGTTTTTTAGAGAAACTTCATACTTTGTTCAATAAAGTCTTCACCTCAATTAATTATTTTTAATTATTTTTATTTTTTTAAAGATTTTATTTCTTTGACAGAGAGAGAGACAGCCAGAGAGGGAACACAAGGAGGGGGAATGGGAGAGGGAGAAGCAGGCTTCCCACTGAGCAGGGAGCCAATGCAGGCTCCATCCCAGAACCCTGGGATCATGACCTGAGCCAAAGACAGATGCTTAATGACTGGGCCACCCAGGCGCCCCTTCACCTCAATTAAAAAAAATCGTTAATGCTTGTATTCTTATCACAGTGTGAGTTGAAATAGAATCTTAGGACATGTTTTCTTGGGTCCCACACAAAATGAACACCATTTTATGTAAGGTGGAGAAGAAGGAAAGCAATCAAGTATGAAAAATCATCATGGGCAAATTAGGATTTAAATGGAAAGTTACAGGTGTGGGAGAATTCTCCTGTTTTAGGATATTAAAACATGTGTCCTTGATTCTCCTTTTCACTTGGCTTTACATCTCTCACAAATTTTATTTTTATTGCCAACACATTGAAATGTGTAACTCCATTCAATGACATCAGGAGTCAGTTTACACTTTGGCAGGTATTGAGCAAATTTTGCTGTTCTTAGTATTGGTCAGAGTGGACATTGTTCTTTGTTACTTGATTCTTATCACAGCATATAGCAGAATCAGGAAATAATCTTTATTATGTTTTGTGTATCAATATGGGAGGATGCAAGAGACCTTGAAAATGTGATTAGAATATGCCCCCAATCTCTTGCTTCACTTCTTCTGAGGTTGCTGTGCTTATCCTGTTATTTGGGGGAGACTACATAGGGCATGGACCCAGGTCTAAATTCAGAAAAGAAGAACTGGTTACAAGAAATGGGAAGAAATCCAGAAATGAGAAAAATCTCCAGGATGGCGGACAAATTATACTTAAGAAATATTTTTTGCTTCAGATACTTACTAAAAATGCTAAGTCTAATAGAAGATTTTGTATATATATGGATTTTAAGTAAAGATGGTTACTTACCTTTTTTATAATGTCAGCTATATCTGAATAATGATGAAATTCTTAAGGTAAAGTAACAAATGTGGAAATAAATCATGAGAAGTTCTCTAACAAGGCATCTGAATGTGAAATTAATTTGCTGGACAAATCAAGCCTCTGTGTTTACAGTATAAATAAAACTGGCAACATATGAGACAGGTAACTCTGATCCTGACTACAATTTTACAATGAGATAACTATCTATTATGAAAATACTGTCTCATTGTGTAACTTGAATGTTAAAAGACTATTTTGGGTAACTACATGGGTAACTGTTTAATAGCTTTGTATTTTCTCTTGTAGCAATAAAAAAAATCTTCACATATACATTCTATGTTTGTTTACATTTATCTCTGATATATATTATCAACACCTGTGAATCAGTTTGCCCATGAATCTGTTCTAAAAACAAAGTCTAAACTTGGTTTAGGACCAAGGACACTTTAAAGAACACGATGAAAGGTATACAGCTCCTCTCCAGGAATATTCATACATTTTTATAGAAAATTTCTTGAAGAAAAAAAGTTATATAGGAGGAGTCAAGATGGCAGAGAAGTAGCAGGCTGAGACAACATCAGATAGCAGGAGATCAGCTAGATAACTTATCAAACCATTCCAAACACCTACAAATCCAACAGGAGATCAAAGAGAAGAAGAGCAGCAATTCTAGAAACAGAAAATCAACCACTTTCTGAAAGGTAGGACCGGCGGAGAAGTGAATCCAAAGCGACGGGAGATAGACCGTTGGGGGAGGGGTTGGCTCCCAGCAAGTGACCAAGCAACAGAGCACAAAATCAGGACTTTTAAAAGTCTGCTCCACTGAGGGACATCGCTCCAGAGGCTAAACAGGGGTGAAGCCCATCTGGCACAGCATGGTCTCAGGTCCTGCAGGGTCACAGAAGGATCGGGGGTGTCTGAGTGTCGCAGAGCTCACAGGTGTTAAAGCAGGGAAGCACGCTACAGAGACAGAGCCGAGGAGTGAGGTCACAACTCAGGGTTAACCTTATCATGATCTGTGGCACTGGTCACTGCTCTGTGAGTGGGGACCCCACAAGACCTGGGGAGACTCCCCTGGAAGAGTGCAGGGATCTGCGGGGTTTGGAGACTCCAGGCAGGGCTGTGTGCCAGAGACAGAGAAGCTTGGTCACAGGCTGGGTGAGCTCAGAGCGCAGACGGATGCCAGAGAGATGGGAGTGATTGAGCGCTTTTTTCTGAGGGTGCACTGAGGAGTGGGGCCCTGAGATCTCTGCTCCTCTGAGCTGGAGATTGGGAGGCTGCCATTTTCATTCCCAACCTCGGGAACTTTACAGAAAGTGTTCAGGGAATAAAAGCTCCCAAAAGCGAACCCGAGCGGGTTACTTAGCCTGCCCCTGGTAAGGATGGTGCTATTCCGCCTCAGGCAAACATACAGTGGTAAAAGTATTAGATTGGCAGCTGATTTATCCACAGAGACCTGGCAGGCCAGAAAGAACAGGCATGATATATTCAGAGCACTAAACAAGAAAAACATGCAGCCAAGAATACTATATCCAGCTAGGCTATCACTGAAAATAGAAGGAGAGATAAAAAGCTTCCAGGACAAACAAAAACTGAAAGAATTTGCAAACACCAAACCAGCTCTACAGGAAATTTTGAAAGGGGTCCTCTAAGCAAAGAGAGAGCCTAAAAGTAGTAGATCAGAAAGGAACAGAGACAATATGCAGGTGAAGTCACCTTACAGGCAATACAATGGCACTAAATTCATATATCTCAGTAGTTGCCCTGAATGAAAATGGGCTCAGTGTCCCAATCCAAAGACACAGGGTATCAGAATGGATTAAAAAAAAAAACAAAACCCATCAATATGCTGTCTACAAGAAACTCATTTTAGACCCAAAGACACCTCCAGATTTAAAGGGAGGGGGTGGAAAACAATTTACCATGCTAATGGACATCAGAAGAAAACAGGGATGGCAATCCTTAGATCAATTAGATTTTAAGCTAAAGACTATAATAAGAGATGAAGAAGGACACTATATCATACTCAAAGGGTCTGTCCAACAAGAAGATCTAACAATTTTAAATACCTATGCCCCTAACATGGGAGCAGCCAACTACATAAACCAATTAATAACAAAATCAAAGAAACACATAGACAATAATACAATAATAGTAAGGGACTTTAACACTCCCCTCACTGAAATGGACAGATCATCCAAGCAAAAGATCAACAAGGAAATAAAGGCCTTAAATGACACACTGGACCAGATGGACATCAGAGATATATTCAGATATATCCATCCCAAAACAACAGAATTCACATTCTTCTCTAGTGCACATGGAACATCCTCCATAATAGATCACAACCTGAGTCATAATCAGGTCTCAACTGGTATCAAAAGATTGGGATCATTCCCTGCATATTTTCACAATGCTCTGAAGCTAGAACTCAATCACAAAAGAACATTTGGAGAGAATCCAAATACATGGAAACTAAAGAGCATCCTTCTAAAGAATGAACGGGTCAACCAGGAAATTGAGGAAGAATTGAAAAAATTCATGGAAACAAATGATAATGAAAACACAACAGTTCAAAATCTATGGGACACAACAAAGGCAGTCCTGAGAGGGAAAATATATAGCAGTACAAGCCTTTCTTAAGAGACAAGAAAGGTCTCGGGATGCCTGGGTGGCTCAGTTGGTTAAGCGGCTGCCTTCGGCTCAGGTCATGATCCCAGCATCCTAGGATTGAGTCCCACATCGGGCTTCTTGCTCGGCAGGGAGCCCGCTTCTCCCTCTGCCTCTGCCTGCCACTCTGCCTGTGCTCGCTCGCTCACTCTCTCTGACAAATAAATAAATAAAAAATCTTAAAAAAAAAAAAAAAGAAACAAGAAAGTTCTCAAATACACAACCTAACCCTACACTTAAAGGAGCTGGAGAGAGAACAATGACGAAAGACTAAAATCAGCAGAAGAAGAGAAATCATAAAGATCAGAGCAGAAATCAATGAAATAGAAACAAAAAAATACCAATAGAACAACGAAACTAGGAGCTGGTTCTTTGAAAGAATTAATAAGATTGATAAACCCCTGGCCAGACTTATCAAAAAGAAAAGAGAAAGGACCCAAATCAATAAAATCATGAATGAAAGAGGAGAGATCAAAACCAACACCAAAGAAATACAAACAATTATAAGAACATATTATGAGCAACTATACGCCAGCAAATTTGACAATCTGGAAGAAATGGATGCATTCCTAGAGACAAATAAACTACCACAACTACAACAGGAAGAAATAGATAACCTGACAGACCCATAATGAGTAAGGAGATTGAAGCAGTCATCAGAAATCTCCCAACAAACAAGAGCCCAGGGCCAAACGGCTTCCCAGGGGAATTCTACCAAACAGTTAAAGAAGAACTAATTCCTATTCTCCTGAAACTGTTCCAAAAAACAGAAATGGAAGGAAAACTTCCAAACTCATTTTA
Source organism: Mellivora capensis (assembly GCA_004024625.1). Classification (NCBI taxonomy): domain Eukaryota; kingdom Metazoa; phylum Chordata; class Mammalia; order Carnivora; family Mustelidae; genus Mellivora; species Mellivora capensis. The sequence continues at coordinate 22,481 of PISX010013346.1, read as the reverse complement.
TGAGGCCAGCATCACCTTGATTCCAAAACCAGACAAATATCCCATCAAAAAAGGGAATTACAGACCAATATCCTTGATGAACACAGATGCAAAAATTCTCACCAAAATACTAGCCAATAGGATCCAACAGTACATTAAAAGGATTATTCACCACGACCAAGTGGGATTTATTCCAGGGCTGCAAGGTTGGCTGCAAATCAATCAATGTGATACAATACATTAATAAAAGAAAGAACCAGAACTATATGATCCTCTCAATAGATGCTGAAAAAGCATTTGGCAAAGTACGGCATCCTTTCCTGATCAAAACTCTGCAAAGTGTAGGGATAGAGGGTATACCTCAGTATCATAAAAGCCATCTATTAAAAACCCACCACAAATATCATTCTCAGTGAAGAAAAACTGAAAGCTTTTCCACTAAGTTCAGGAACATGGCAGGGATATCCATTATCACCACTGCTATTCAACATAGTACTAGAAGTCCTAGCCTCAGCATTCAGACAACAAAAAGAAATTAAAGGCATCCAAATGGGCCAAGAAGAAGTCAAACTAACACTCTTTGCAGATGATATGATACTATATGTGGAAAACCCAAAAGACTCCACTCCAAAACTGCTAGAACTTGTACAGGAACTCAGTAAAGTGTCTGAATATAAAATCAATGCACAGAAATCAGTTGCATTTCTTTACACCAACAATAAGACAGAAGAAAGAGAAATTAAGGAGTCAATCCCATTTACAATTGCACCCCAAACCATAAGATACCTAGGAATAAATCTAACCAAAGAGGCAAAGAATCTGTACTCAGAAAACTATAAAGTACTCATGAAAGAAATTGAGGAAGACACAAAGAAATGGAAAAATGTTCCATGCTCCTGGATTGGAAGAACAAATATTGTGAAAATGTCTATGCTACCTGAAGCAATCTACACATTTAATGCAATCCCTATCAAAATCCCATCCATTTTTTTCAAAGAAATGGAACAAATAATCCTAAAATTTGTATGGAACCAGAAAAGACCTCGAATAGCCAAACAAATATTGAAAAAGGAAGCCAAAGTAGGTGGCATCATGATTCCAGACTATTAATTATATTATAATATTATAATTATATTATAATATTTATAAGTTATAAATTATTATAAATATTATAATATAATTATAATATTTATAAGCTCTATTACAAAGCTGTCATCAACAAGACAGTATGGTACTGGCACAAAAACAGACACATAGATCAATGGAACAGAATAGAAAGCCCAGAAATGGACCCTCAACTCTATGGTCAACTAATCTTAGACAAAGCAGGAAAGAATGTCCAATGGAATAAAGACAGTCTCTTCAATAAATGGTGTTGGGAAAATTGGACAGCCACATGCAGAAAAATGATATTGGACCATTTCCTTACACCACACATGAAAATAGACTCCAAATGGATGAAGGACCTCAATGTGAGAAAGGAGTCCATCAAAATCCTTGAGGAGAACACAGGCAGCAACCTCTTCGACCTCAGCCACAGCAACTTCTTCCTAGGAACTTCACCAAAGGCAAGGGAAGCAAGGGCAAAAATGAACTATTGGGACTTCATCAAGATCAACAACTTCTTCACAGCAAAGGAAACAGTTAACAAAACCAAAAGACAACTGACAGAATGGGAGAAGATATTTGCAAACGACATATCAGATAAAGGGCTAGTATCCAAAATCTATAAAGAACTTAATCATTCTCAATACGCAAAGAACAGATAATCCAATCAAGAAATAGGCAGAGGACATGAACAGACATTTCTGCAAATAAGACATCAAGATATCCAACAGCCACGTTAAAAAGTACTCCACATCACTCGGCATCAGGGAAATACAAATCAAAACCACAATGAGATACCACCTCACACCAGTCAGAATGGCTAAAATAACAAGTCAGGAAATGACAGATGCTGGCGAGGTTGCGCAGAAAGGGGAACCCTCCTACACTGTCGGTGGGAATGCAAGCTAGTGTAACCACTCTGGAAAACAGAATGGAGATTCCTCAAAAAGTTGAAAATAGAGCTACCCTATGACTCAGCAATTGCACTACTGGGTATTTGCCCTAAAGATACAAATATTGTGATCCAAAAGGGCACGTGCACCCGGATGTTTATAGCAGCAATGTCCACAATAGCCAAACTATGGAAAGAATCTAGATGTCCATCAACAGATGAATGGATAAATAAGTGGTACATATATATGCAATGGAATACTATGCAGCCATAAAAAGAAATGAAGTCTTGCCATTTGCGATGCTGTGGATCGAACTAGAGGATATTATGCTTAGCGAAATAAGTCAAACAAAGAAAGACAACTATCATATGATCTCCTTATATGAGGAAGTTGAGAATCAATGTAAGGGTTTGCGGGGTAGAAAAGGAATAAATGAAACAAGATGGGATCGGGAGGGAGACAAATCAGAAGAGACTCTTAATCTCACAAAACAAACTGAGGGCTGCTTGGGGGAGGGTGCTTGGGTTATGGACGTTGGGGAGGGTATGTGCTATAGTGAGTGCTGTGAAGTGTGTAAACCTGGTGATTCACAGACCTGTACCCCTGGGGGTACATAATTAACATTATATGTTAATAAAAAACTTATATAAAAAATGAAAAGAATGGGAATAGTGGGAATGAATTAAAAATAAAAGCTGTATCTATGAAAAAAAAAAGAAAATTTTTTGTAGACCCTATCCCAAGAGTCCCTTTACAGATCCTTTGTTAGGAAAATACTCTCAGTAATGGTTTTCCTTGGTTTTTATTAGGTTTGGGTTTTGCCCAAGTGTGCTATGGTATTCCTTTTTCTGCTCTTAGTGTTGTCTATAGCAAACAGTGTGGAGGTGGGAGGGACGTATTGAATCTGAGGCAGCATTTCTCTCTGGAATAAGAATAGAAAGCCATTTACTTATTTAACCATTAGACAAACACTGAGCAGATAGTTATTATTTATTTATTTATTTATTTATTTATTTATTTATTTGACAGACAGAGTTCAGTAGGCAGAGAGAGTGAGAGGAGGAAGCCGGCTCCCTGCTGAGCAGACATCCTGGTGCAGGGCTGGATCCCAGGACCATGGGACCATGAACTGAGCTGAAAGCAGATGCTTTAACTCACTGAGCCACCCAGGTGCCCCAGACAGTTATATTTAGATAGCACTTTTGTAGGCACTGTGGGACATATAAGACAATCATCTACAAGAAGAATCCCAGAAGTGTTATTCATATTTGTTGCTTAAAAACCAGAGATTCCAAATGTTAAAAGGATAGAATTATGTTAATTATAATCATTTATACTGAATGACATATTTTATGTAGGAATTCCTTATAAATTGAAAAATGTCCTTAAAATGTTATTTTTATTTTTATCTTGATGTTGGGAAACCCAAGCCAGTGAAGATCACAATAAGCAAAGGAGACATGAGACTTTCATATAAGAAATAGAATTTATAAAGTCAAAGAAACCCCAAAACAAACTAGATCTAACTCAGAAAAAGAAACTGTTTATGGAGTTGTTAACTCTAAGACTTAACAGATACTTTCGAATGACAGCATAAATTTATGTGTAGTAGACATTTTATTCAAATACTAAGTTTAAGAAAGCCAGTTATAAAAATATAGTTGAAAAATACAGTTTAGTTGCAGAGCATCAGTGGATCTATACTCTCACAAGGAAATTATTTCACAAGAAATAATTTCATAAGGAATAATTACCCAGGGAAAAATAACACAAAAGTTTTAGAAACTCACACCTGGCAAAATGTGTTATGGTAGATTTTCTAAGAATACAATTAAAAACCTAACCTTGATAACAACAAGGAAACCAGTGAAAGAACACTCAAATTGATTAGAGGAAATATGCATTTCTGTAAGTTTTCTAGGGCTGCCATAATACATTATCACAAACTTGTCAACTTAAAACAATAGAAGCTTATTTTTTTCACAGTTCCAGGGGCTAGAAATCCAAAATTAAGATGTTTGACAGAACTGTTTCCTCTGAAGACTTTAGGGAAGAATCTTCCCTTGCTTCCCTTTAGCTTCTGGAGGCTCTCAGCAATAGATTTTTAGCTTATAGTGGCATCACTCCAATCTCTGCCTCTAATTCACATGGCCTTCTTCTATACATCTCTCGGTGTCTTCTCCGTTTATGTCTCTGTATAAAAGATCCTCCCTAACCTGGCATGATTTTATCCCAGGAGCCTACCCTGGGTCTGCAAAGATCCTTATTCCAATGACATTCTACATGGACATAATTTTTAGGAGCCCACTATTTAACCCACTGTACCATACCACTGGTTTAAAAAAAAAAAAGCATTTTTATATTGATTGACCTCTGGAAAGAGAGGACAAATATTTTGTTTTATATTTTTAAACTCAGAAATTATTTCTATAACCCACCTGATGAGTACATGAAAATGAAATCATATATATTCCTTATTTTAACTTCTTTTTTAGGATTTTATTTATTTGACAGAGAGTGACAGAGATAGCAAGAGAGAAGGAGAGAGAGAGAGCAGGAACTGGGAGGAGAGAGAGAAGCAGGCTCTCCCACTGAGCAGCGAGCCCCACAGGGGGCTCCATCCCAGGACCCTGAGATCATGACCTGAGCCCAAGGTAGCTGCTTAATTGACTGAGCTACCCAGGTGTCCCAAAATCATATATATTCCTATCCTGTGAAAGTTTCAGAATCTTGTCATTTAATAATTCATGCAGAAAGGTAAAAGATGTCTGGATAGGTCCTGGCATTGATAACATAATGTGTGCTTATGATTACTGCAATGGAAATTTCCAGTTGAACTCTACTATTCTGTAGAGATTAAAGAGATTATCTAAATCCATTTATGTTATTAAGAGCATCATATGGCAATAAGTGACTGAATCTTCAAAGCAGTCTTTAAGACTGGCTTTGCTATAAAATCTGAATCTTCCTTTTGTTTAGGCGGGCTAAATTTTATGACCATGATTTCATTCTATTGCAGTAACAGAAGCCCACATAAACTAGTTTAAAAATGGGAATTTGGGGACGCCTGGGTGGCTCAGTTGGTTGGATGACTGCCTTCGGCTCAGGTCATGATCCCGGAGGCCCAGGATCGAGTCCCGCATCAGGCTCCCAGCTCCACGGGGAGTCTGCTTCTCCCTCTGACCTTCTCCTCGCTCATGCTCTCTCACTGCCTCTCTCCCAAATAAATAAATAAAATATTTTTTAAAAAATGGGATTTTGGGGCGCCAGGGACGCTCAGTTGTTAAGCGTCTGCCTTTGGCTCAGGTCATGATCCCAGAGTCCTGGGATGGAGCCCTGCATCAGGCTCTCTGCTCAGCAGGAAGCCTGCTTCTTCCTCTCCCACTCCCCCTGCTCTGTCTGTCAAATAATAAATAAAATCTTTAAAAAAATCATATAAAGTGCTTGCAGACTTATGTTTAAAAAATAAAAATGGGAATTTATTGAATCTTGTATGTAACTAAGAATTCCAAGAGCATGTGATTACTTTTAAAATCATATAAATTCAAATAATGGTATTTTTCTTGCTCTATTTCTCTAGCCGATCTCTCTTCCATCACTTGGTCCTGTTTTCATTGGTGTGTTGGCCACTTACAAAAGACAGACTTTCTCCATATGGTGGAGAAAGTGATGGCATAGCCATAGAGTTCTTCAGGATTATATCATCCCAGTCCAGTGACCTACAACTGAGAAAAGAGATGACATCCATTTGTACAGTTTCATAGTATGATTCTGATTGGCCTGGATTAGGTCACCCACTGATTTTTAGACAAATTATATGGTCCAGTGGAAGAGAAAACTAGGTCACCTGCTGATTTTTAGGCCAATTATATGGTCCAGGGAAAGAGATACTTTGTAAAAGTAGGCTTGCAACAGGTGTTACTGTGATTGAGTTGTCAGTTCAGGCTGCTATAACAAAGTACCCCAGACTGGGTGACTTACAAACAATAGAAACTCATTTCTCACATTTCTAGAGCCTGGAAGTCTGAGATCAGGGTGCTAGTATGGTCAAGTTCCAGTAAGGGCCAGCTTCTCTATTCTCACATAATGGAGAGCAGAGCATAGAGGCAAGCTCTCTGATGACTCTTATAAGATCACTATATCATTCATGAGGTCTCTACCCTCATGACCTCATCTAGTCCTATTTACCTCCCAAAGACCCCTCCTCCTAAAACCTTTACATATACAATTTTTTTTGGCGGGGGGGGCAGGCACAGATATTTGGAACGTAACAGGGATTTAGTGAGATGTCATGACTGGTAGCCTGTAGTCATAACATAGACCAAAGCTAACTCAGCCATCTTAGAATCCAATTCATGAAAACATTAATGCCAGGTTCTCACTAAAATAATATTAAACATTCTATATCAAACTGTTTGGAGATTCTCCAAGTATTATAATGACTTTCCAAATGCATGTCTAAATAACTTGGCTTTTTTTTTTTCAGTGGTCCTGAGCTAAAATCACTATGCTTCCTCTAGCTCAGACATGATTTTTGGAAGCCTTCCTTGTAACACATTTTAAAACATTGCTGTTAAGACTGAATTACCTGTGACATTTGGAAATGTCAGAGGTAATTTTGGCTATGGAAAGACTGGCCAAAGCATTTCACCTATATAAAATACAATTTTGAGAGCCTAGATGCTTATGGCATTGCTAGAAATCTCTTTTTCTTGTTTCAGCAAATAGATTTTAGCACTGAAGCAATCCACTCCTTACAAAGCAATTATCATTAGAAAATGTCACTGCATAAATTGTAAGGTAAAAGAGGCAGAGATCTAATTAGTTGTTGATTCAGAAGAGGAGAGCTCATCCTAGTAGAGCAGAGTGCCAGAAATCAAGAGCTCATAGCCTGTTTTTCATTTTTGTTGAAGAAACTGTAATAGAGGGGCTGATGTAAACAGTGGAATAGTTGATAGGATTTTTCAAAATTCCAGAGATATGCAATAGGAAAAGAAATATTTTTAACATTTGTTTAAAAATAATAATAACTGGTATGTTTTGTTTTATGCAATTGATGTATCTCTGAACAGAGATGTAGATTGAATTGACTTGTAACTAATATTTATTGACTACTTCTAGGAACTAGGTTCTGTGTCAAGTCTCTTACTACTTTAGTATTATTAAATCTTTAATAGCAGTTCTATAGTATTCTGTACTGTAATATTCTCATTGTAGAAATGTGGAAATCTGAGGTAAATTTTGTATGTTTCCTAAGGTCACACTGCTAAAGTGGAAATGAGATTCATATCCAGATCTATCTGCTTCAGTTTGTCATATATTAGCAAGCTTGCTAAATTTTATGTAACCCTAAATTGTATTATTTTGTAAAGCAGTCATGTGTGTCATTATTCATGTGTAGGTTTGATGCTCAATGAAATTAAATTGCATTGAAACCCATTGTTGATATATACCATACCTGTAAATTTTGACTTGCAAAAGATTTCAAGAGATGGAATGATAACTGGTTGTTGGCTCCTTCCTCTTTTTACAAGGTCTATAATTCTTTGACCCAAGTGTGCACATTTAAATAGGAGTAAAGATGAGTTTTAAATACTTTTCTGGAGATATATTAAAATTCCACTGGAGGGGCACCTGGGTGGCTCAGTCAGTTAAGCATCTGCCTTTGGCCCAGGTCATGGTTTCGGGGTCCTGGAATTGAGCCTCACATTGGGCTCCCTGCCTCTTTCTCTCTCTGCTATTCCACTCCCCAAACCCCGCTTATGCCCTCTGGCTCTCTCTATCTCTCTGTCAAACAAATAAAAAAAATCCTTAAAAAAAATTCCACTGGAGTTAGGATGGCCAGATTTAGGAAAAGTAAAATTACATTTGAACTGTTGTTTATCTGAAATTCAAATTTAATTACGTATCTTTTATCTGGAAATCCTAATTTGAGTTCCTCCAACTTGAATCTCTTTGATGTTGTTTTGTTCTGTTTAAATTCTATTTTCCTTCTTTCAGTTGAATATTATATATATATACTCTACAGAATATATTATAGAGTATCAGTTACTCTAAAACTTTCAGACCAAGCCTTCAAGTCTTGGTAGGTTAAGTTCATCATCATCTTGCATCTGCTCCTCTGATTTCTTATTTCAAGCTTTAATTTACTCTCTGGTTTGTACTTTGACTTGTATTTTTCCATGTAATAAGGCATGTACTATTTTATTGCATTTGCCAATTATTCAAAATACAGAAACTTAAAGCAGAGAAAGGGAAGGCAGAGCAGGAGAGAATAAAGCAAATTTGCAGGTAAGCCTAGAGCCTTTTATGAGAGTAAGTAGCTTGTTGGAGAAAATGGGATTAGACCCTACTGACAGCAGATGAAGATTGGTGGTTGAGAAGCCTGGGCACTCTGGAAACCAGAGAGGTGGATGACACAGATGAGCTAGTCGTGTGCATTAGCAGAGAGATTCTACTGGGATAGAGGTTTGAATAATCAGGAATAGATCATGAGCACTCAGGACTTTCAGGAGCTGCTTTGTACAGGAATGGCTCCTCTTAGTGTTAAAGGTAAAACAACCCCTAGGAAGACATAGGTCCTGCTAGAATACTCTACCAACAGTTTAGAGGAAAGCTCTTCACTCCCACCCACAAAAGTGCATTTGGGTAAGAATGGCTCTTGCTAATGAAGAGTCTATTAATTTATGTGAAGACATATTTATTAAAAATATTAAGACCATAATTTAATTTGATACATCTACCTACAAGCCCATCCAAGGAAGAAAGAAGCTCCAGAGGAAACTTGATGTAGCATGGTCTCACTTGTTAGAGATGGCTTAGCAGAGACCCATGAGCAGCAACATTGTGAGAATACAGCATTTGCCTTAATTCTGTGACTTTGTGTGAGTCACACACACACATTGCACATGCATGCGCACACACGCACACATCCACGCACTCAGCTTCTGTCCATAAACATTGATCTTAAATACAAATTTGAATTTTCTTACATACTTCTCATTCACCACTGGCTGGCTTCCATATTCATCCTGACACCGGACTTGGATCCTTCTCTTACCTGCATTCTCATTCGGGCTTTTTGAATAGATGCATGCATCTGGTCTTTTCACCTCTAGAAAAAAACCATTTTTCTCAAGAGATTTCAGAACCTGAGTGTTCATAAATTAAGTTGTGTTGGATAATTTGAGGATTTTATACATAACAAGAAAGACCATAAAATTAGAGTGATGCGAAGCAGACTGCCAGATAGTCACCTATAATATATCATTGCATGGGAATTCTGAGAATTAGAATTCCATAGCTGTCCACGAACAATAAAGAATTATTTAAAGAAAACACTAAATCACCAAAATCCTACCTTCTGACCAAGCACATTAAAAGTTAAATTATCTTTGTTGCTAGGTCTTTAATTTCCTTACATGAGCATTCTGCAAATTGCTTTAAGAATAAGTAAATATTGTATAATGCACTTTGAAAATCAACCAGTAGAAATTTAAGTAGAATGTAGCATGGATTATTTCCTGTGACATAATTTAATCTTTCTTTTCCTGTGAATTATAAGAAGATTTCATAGGCAGGTCATGTTGGATACAAATACTCATGTCCTGTTAACGGTAGCTAGAGCAGGTAGAACAGCAAGTGTCATGTCAACATCCCTGGTGGTGTGGAAAAAATTGTGAATAGTGACTTCTTATGAAGCATAGCATCACTTTTAGGACAAAGTCCAAAATTCCTAACATGACTTTTAAGGTCAGTCATAATATGGTGCCTGTTTATCTCTGTATTTATATCTTTCTCCATTTCCTCCTTCTACTTTATACCTCAGTTACACTGATCTACTACTGATCTATTCACTGATTCCCAGATTTGAGGTATTTTTTCCATGTTGGCTTTCCTGTAGTTTATTTCTGTGACAAAACACAATTTCCCCATGCCACTCAAAACCTACTTAGCTGTCAGGATTCAGCTTGCTTTGTGCTTGCTCTGTTCTTATCCCTAATTCATTTCTATCTTTATATTCTTATAATAATGAAATCATTATAAAAATATCTTCTATATTAATCTTTGGGTATCTTTTGAAAGTAAATGCCTCTTATTCTTCATTGTATACCTAAGGCCTATGAATTTTTTTTAAAGATTTTATTTATTTATTTGACAGACAGAGATCACAAGTAGGCAGAGAGGCAGGCAGAGAGAAAGGAAGGGAAGCAGGCTCCCCACTGAGCAGAAAGCCCAATGCGGGGCTTGATCCCAGGACCCTGAGATCATGACCTGAGCTGAAGGCAGAGGCTTAACCCACTGAGCCACCCAGGCGCCCCAGGCCTATGAATTTTTGTCAGTTTGGAGCAGGCACTCGAAAAACTATTTATTGAATTAATGGGGCATGTAAAGATAGATGCAGCTGCAGCTGCTTAGAGGATATGGATTTGGTAGAAAGACCACCGTATTCCAAGGCTATCACTAATCACTAATGTGATTCAAATATAATGGCTCCAGTGTTCAGCCTCTGATTTTGCTTGGTACAATCTTAAAACAGGACTAAGCACTTTCTCATGTTTTGTACACATCCACATCCACACCCACATCCCCACCATCCCTACCCACATACATCTTTTGTCTCCTGCAATATTTGGGAAGAGAAGATCATCTCACTGTGTGAAAAAGAAAGTATGAATGAGAAATAGATCTAGCTACTCCTCTATTGATAGATTTCTTTTTTCCAGACTCTGTTAATAAAACAGTTGCATTTCCTGTCTCTACTTCCGAGCTTCCAAAATTTGGGTTACATTTTTTTTTTTCCTGGTAACTTGGCCTCTCCCATTCTCTTTACTCTGGATTTTACTGTTTTAAAAAATTTTCATGGACATTTTAGTTGATTGGAAGGCAGGTAGAAAAACATTTGTATTAATTCTGTCATATTCCAATGGACATTTTCTGCTTCAGTATCTTACCTAATTTTTACTTGACAAAGATATCTTTCTCCTAATATTTAGGTAGTTTTGAAATATGTGTTGCTGTTGATAAACTGCATTTGGTTGCCATGGGTGAGGATATCATGTGTGGTATGTGGAAGTCAGCTGAAAAGAGTTAGTAATTCATTAAACTGTTAATTTTCATGAATTTTGTAAATCAGTCATATACACAGCCATTATTAAAATTATGTAGGCTTATTAAAGAAAGTATATTAAAAGCAAAATTAATAAAATCCCAAATTTTATCACTTCTTCATCATTTTACTATTATATATGCTCTTAAAGTTATGTTCACTTTATTTGAAAGGCAGAAATCTGAGACAATGGTATGCTATTATGTATCTCTGCACAGTGACATCATATTAGTAACTTGAAATGGGTTATGGGTTATGGTGGGAGTATTTATGTTATGGGAATTTGCAAATGCTAAAAATAAAGCCAATTTTTTTTTTCACCCAGAAACCTGGTTGTTAAATATTTATCAGCATTCTACTATTGTATTCTCCAAAATCAAGGAATCAAAGTACTCCTCATCTGTATCCATCTTGAAGATAAAAGCTAACATAGAGAGGAAGGCAGTGAGAAGACAAGTGGAACCAGGTTTCAGATCAAATTACTTGTGAAGGTTGCCTTACATTTGGAATTCTCAGTCATGGAGGCAATGTATTCCTATATTTTAAATTGTAATCTGTTGCATTTCAGTTTTATGTCATCTGCAGGTGAAAAACTCCTAAATAAAACCCTCTTCTAATGCTCTCTTTCCCTAAATGAAGAGATGTTGATTCAGAACACTTTGGGATCTGTTGCCAAAAGTTCAGATCCATAACTTAACATTGTTTGTTGAGCTCCTACAATGTGCCAGATTCTGTAGCTGGTTCTGTTTTTATGAAGATGCAGAAGACATGCTCCTGCTGTCAAAGAACTTATGTCTCATTGGGAGAACATACATGCATTATTTATGTTATAAAGTGAAAAGTGCTTATAATAGAGGCACAGAATGAAATAAATGCATCACGGAAGACTACCATTCTGTTTAGGGTGGTGGAAAGACGAGGCAGGAATGAAAAAGATGAAGAAGGAAGAGATAGAACTTTCCAGGAGGAAGCTTAACAAATTGAAAGGCTATAAAAATTGCACAGCATATGTGAAAATACCTTAATATATGGCCTGGGTATACATTGGATGTATGGTGGAGAAAGGAATAGGGAATGAGTTGGACATATGACATGCTAAATATTATTAACATAGGAAATGCAGGAGATTTTAGCAAAGTTCAGTATTCAAGCTACATGTTTATATAGATCAGAATAAGTCTACTCCAAGGGAGCTAGCTGTTCTCTATGCGGATGAAGACTCAATGCCATATTCTCTGTTTTAAGCAGTAAATTAAAAATAATTTTCAAGAAAAAGAATTTTAAAAAGTTTGCCATTTTAGTTTGGCATTTTGAGATACTGCAAATAAACTAGTGTAAAGTGGATTAGTGCTACAATAAAGCAAGCATCAAACAAGGAATTGTGGGCTCACTCTCTAGGTCTTCTTTAGGCTAAGTCTTCTTTAGTTTAACATTCGGAAGGTATTTACTTTCTCTGAATTGGTTCCTTCACCTACAGAAATAAGGAGGTTATTTTCTATTTTCTGAGATACCATTTCCATTCCTGAAAATGTGTCGCTTTATATGTTTTAACCTCATGTTTTTCCAAAATTTAAATAAATTTAAATTTAAATAAATCAGTGATCATGGAACAGAACTACAACACCTATCTTTATAGGAAGAAAAGGTAAGCTCAGAGTTGGGTGTGAGTTTGGAGTTTTAGAATGGATTGGAATAAGTCTGGATAACCAAAATATCTAGAGAAGTATGAAATACTTAAAATGCAGTTAACACACAGGAAATAGAGATTCACCAATGGATTTTTAATCAGAAATTGAAAAAAAATTGTTTCATTTTTATATCTCATAGAGTTTAAAATCAATATACTAGCTGCATTACCCCTTCTTCCTTTGGTTTATGGGAGCTGACAGATCCTTATCCCAGTACTCTGCAGCCCTGCCTCAGGGCAAAAGCTGACATGGGAGTCACGTGCCTTTTCACACTTCATGGTTCCAAGTTATGGTACAGTATCTAGGTGTACAAGGTCTGATGGAGGTTAAGGATGCCAGTTTAGCCCATCTCGATGCTATCTTTCCCAGAGGAGAAATGAGAACAACTGGCAGATGTATTTTATCTGTGAGCGATCTGTCATTATATTTTACATTTTATTCTGTGCTTTGTCTTGTAACTACAGTAAATCCATGAGCAACCTGTTTCTTCTCAGTTATACATAGGGTTGTGTTATGTGCTAAGAGAAAGATCTCATGATACTGTCTCTAAGTCTGACACATCATTAGCCTAGCCTGAAGACTGGCCCTTGTTGCCTGGCTCTTTCTCATTTTTTTCTCCTGGCTTTGATTTCTGAATGCCAGAAGGTTTTATACTTTGTTTTATAATCTTTCTTATTTACAGAGAAAAAAAGAATAAAGTTGAACTGTTTTGCTTTCCCACTGTCACCCATCAGCAGGACACTAATTGTTCTCAAAGCAGCTCTTTTCTTCCCTTGTTCTTTTCTTATTTCTGACCATGATAAAAAGCTTTGTTGCTGTGGCCTTGAGCTGTCTTCCCAATCAGCTTGTTATGGCTTCAGTCTTTTTGTGACAACACTTGCAGAATGATACCAAGCTTCAATTTTTAACCTTTGATATGTACCCTGTTTATTTTTATTCTTTGATATAAAGAATTTTAAAATCCAAAGATTTTGGAATGCTTCTTATATAACTACATTGTTTTTGCTTTTCTCCTATGTGTAAGTAACCATTTTACAGTTAGGATTTCTTGTTTAGATGCCTAGGCTTCTTGGGCTCTATTATATTTCACAACCTCAGACCCTGACCACATTTGCCGGCCTGTCATGAGTCTTAAAATGTTGCTGTTACTTTCTGGTGAATTAGAATTGCTTATTGAAACAACCTGATTTAGAGTATGGATTTTAACAAATAAGCATGCATAATGCAGTTTTGTCAAATAATTGGTACTCCTTAGATTTGTAAAAATCTGTCACTGCCTCCTTTTCCTGAGTCTTTTGGTTCTCACCTCATATTCTCTGCCTGTTTTGGCTAAGAGGACACCATATACACCTCTTTGGATACCATGGCTGATATGAGAAAAATCAATGCAGCAGACAAAGAAACTTGTTGACATTCAGAGATAGAGAATGGACTACAGATAATTAAGCAGGAAAATGATATTATAAACATATTTTGGAGCAAATTTATATTATCCGTGTCATTGGAAAGACAATAGGTGCAGAGAGAGCAGCCCCTGGGAGAGGCAAGTGAGGTGAAGGAGCTCTGATGGAGGGGGTGACTGAGAAAAAAGAGAGAGGCCATGACTTTTTTATTTTATAGCTAGATCAGAGATGAATAGTACAGCACAGGGAGTATGGTCAATAATATTGTAGTAACATTTTATAGTGACATGTTGACTATACTTACTGTGGTAAACATGAAATAACGTATAGAATTGTTGAATCAGTATTTTATGCACCTGCAACTAGTATAACATTGTATATTAATCATACTTCAATTAAAAAAAGTATAAGAAAGAGAAAAAAAGTATAAGAAAAAAAGAGAGGGCAATCTAAGGCAGCAACAGAGCTGCAGAGAGTTGGGTGGGGGGCACTGAATGTCAGAGACACAAAGGAAAGAAAAGTAAATTCAGTTTCAAAGTCTGGAGACAGCCAGATCAGAGAGGTGAGGAAAATTGGAAGGGCATATTTGTTTAAAGAAGATGAAGAGATATAGAGCAATTTTAGTCTCACAGGCCAATAGAACATGTTTCTGATGTATCTGGTAATATATGTTTCATTCAATGTCAGTAATTTTTATTCTAATCCCTCCTTTTCGTATACATCCTGCTTCTCATATTGAGAGACACAATATGTTAGAATACTTCATCCATTATCCATCATGTGGAGAAATGTTTACATTATTTTTTTACGATGTGAATTTCTTCTCAATAATAAATAACTAGTTTACTTTAGACTGAGTGATGGAACACATTAGACCACATACAAGAAATGAAAAAGGGATGATGGAAATTGACTAAAGGAAACAAAAGCAAAATTATTTATCCTCAAAGATTCTACCTCTTGGGAGAAGATCAAAGAGGGCTGAAGGAGATTATAATCCATTGCTGTTGGGGGAATTCCAATTTTTAGACAAAAGTGCATTCAAATTACAGACTTTTCTGTGAAATTATATGTGAATAAATGCTGAGAGACATTAAAAAAATTAGGGCTTTAACTGAATGGGAAGGATTAAAATCGAGATTTTGCTTACAATAGAGTCAATTTACTCTAACTAACCTGACCAACAAATACCAATAGGGAAAATAAATATCAATAAATGTAAAAGAACTTATAAAATTTCTAATTTCTGTCTGAACTTGTGTTATAATAAAAAATTTTCAATAATAATAGAGTATGATAATATAAACTCTGTGAAAACAAAAGACAACAAAAACAAAGACAAGACAAAAAACACTTTATACTTATTATTATATGTATTATACTGTAATTTATTCAAAACTGTATGTAGAGATACTATATTGCTTTTCCTCTGTTTGTCCTATATATTTTTAAAGTATTTATTTATTTATTTTAAAGAGAGAGAGAGAGAGAGCACATGTGAATGGGGTAGGGGAGGCAGAGGGAGAATCCCAAGCACACTCGGCACTCAGTGCAGAGTCCAATCACTTTCTCAGGTTTAGGACCCTGAGATCATGACCTGAGCTGAAACCAAGAGTCAAACACTTAACCACTGAGCCACCAGGTGCCCCCTGTGTGTCCTTTATTAAGAGATTGAGAATCCTCCTGAATAATGAGGACTAGAAACATTGTGTTTGCCTTTCAGGACAGTTGTTCAAATGCTATTCCAGTAATTCTGATTCCATCACAATTTCTTGGGTGCTTATTATGTAAGAAGATTACTGGGTGCTACCACAGATCTATTAAATCAGAATTCGGAGTTTAAGACTAGAAATCTACATCTTTAATATGTGTTTTGGGCAATTCTTATGCTCCCTTATGTTTGAGAACCTTTATTCCAGAAATCCCCACAATATCTAACATAAGCAATGATTAACATAAATAAATGGGCCATACAATAGTGAAAACAATAATTTTACAGAAAATATATCTTTTTATTACATTCATAGCTTAGACCATGAATGAACCTATAGTAGATGCTTAATATTTGTGAATAATTAATTAGTTTATGTATTAGAATACTGAATCACCATGGTGACCTAGGCATTTTCAATCTTTAAGGCAACATCTTTTATTACTTTTTTTTTAAAGATTTTATTTATTTATTTGAGAGAGAAACAGTGAGAAAGAGCATGAGAGGCGAGGTCAGAGGGAAAAGCAGACTCCCCATGGAGCTGGGAGCCCAATCCGGGACTGCAGGATCGTGACCTGAGCTGAAGGCAGTTGCTTAACCAACTGAGCCACCCAGGCTCCCTTTAATTACTTTTGATTACAAAGAAAGGAAACACTTGTAACCTTTTATTTTTGCAATGTGCCACAAAATGTATGGTTTTCTTGATTTTAAAATGGTGAAAGATAAAACATTGAAAGATCTTGTGGGAGAAAAAATACATATGGGTCATAAAATAACACTTAAGATTGACTTTTTAAAAAATGAAGAAAACCCTTAATCTACCCAAAGTTCCTTCCATGTTCATCGACATTAGCTTCAATCTTACAAAATGCTTTACCCACTGGGAAATAGAGGGTAACAGATGTAATAAATAACCCATTAATCATTTAGTTGAAACTCCTAAAATCCAAATGAGGCTGATTCTACTCTGACAAAATGAAATAAAGATTGATCCAGTTTGTTAAAGTCTTATGCCTATTAAGAGTACATTCAGCTGAAACCAGAGGCTTAATCAAATAAGGTTTATTTTTCTCATGTGCCAAATCTCTAGGCGGGTGAAGGTTGGTGTTGGGTCAGCTTCTCTGCATTGACACTTGCAATCCTACTCTCTGTACAATCCTCTAGTATGTCTATTCTACTATGTCAGCTTTCTTTTAAAAAATGTTTTTAATAAATTTTTTAAAAATTTGAATATAGTTGACACCCAATGATACGTTAGTTTCAGGTGTACAACATGGTGATTCAACAAGTTTTTATGTTATGCTATGTTCATTGCAAGGATAGCTACCATTTGTCACCATATAAAACCATTACAATATCAGTAACTATATTCCCTATGAGTAATTTTTATTCCCATGACTTATTCCTTTCATAGCTGGAAGCCTTTATCTCCTACTACCCTTCACTCATTTTGCCCATCCTCGCCTTTCCTCTGGCAACCATCACTTCTCTGTATTTATGGGTCTGATTCTGCTTTTTATTTGTTTCGTTTTTCAGATTTCACATATAAGTGAAATCATATGGTATTAGTCTTTGTCTGATTTATTTCACGTAGCATAATACTCTCTGTCCATCCTCAGCTTCCTTTTTTCACTTTCGAACCCTAGGTGGCTGCTGCATTCCTTCCTTTATGCCAATATTCAAGGTGGTAAGAAGGGAGGAAAGACTGGTACTATCTATTGCTTTTTTTCTTTTTTAATATCAGCAAACAAAATCCTTCCCAGAAACTCTCTGCTAGATTTCCCTTTTTGACTTGTGGCTCTTTGATCAGAACTCGCTCACATGGCAACACATTACTGTGAGTCTGGGAGAACAAGTATTTAGTTTTTGGGTTCTATAGTAGTTCAGAATAAGAAGGACAGTTGTGAAATGATTTTTGAGTTGGCCAAGGAGCATTGTCTGACACAATCTCTTCTCATTCCCAGTGTCCCTGAGCCTGGGAGTTTAAGTATTGAAAAGGCAGCTTAACTACCATGTAGAGTTTCCTGAAGTTCTTCCAGAGTCTATCTTCTGTATCACTGGTGTTCATTTTGGCCTCCATATCAAGTTTCTTTCTTTTTTTTAAAAGATTTTATTTATTTATTTGACAGACAGAGATCACAAGCAGGAAGAGAGGCAGGCAGAGAGAGAGGGGGAAGCAGGCTCCCTACCAAGCAGAGAGCCCAATGCTGGACTTGACCCTAGGACCCGGAGATCATGACCTTAGCCGAAGGCAGAGGCTTAACCCACTGAGCCACCCAGGTGTCCCCATATCATGTTTCTTGAACTATTTCCTTCTTTTAATTTTTTAATTTTTTTATAAACATATAATGTATTATAGCCCCAGGGGTACAGGTCTGTGAATTGCCAGGTTTACACACTTCACAGTACTCACCATAGCACATACCCTCCCCAATGTCCATAACCCAACCACCCTCTCCCTACCCCCTCCCCACAGCAACCCTCAGTTTGTTTTGTGAGATTGAGTCTCTTATGTTTTGTCTCCCTCCCGATCCCATCTTGTTTCATTTATTCTTTTCCTACCCCCCACGTCCCCCGTGTTGCATCTCCACTTCCTCATATCAGGGAGATCATATGATTGTTGTCTTTCTCTGATTGACTTATTTCGCTAAGCATAATACCCTCTAGTTCCATCCACATCATCGCAAATGGCAAGATTTCATTTCTTTGATAGCTGCATAGTATTCGATTGTATATATATACCACATGTTCTTTATCCATTCATCTGTTGATGGACATCTAGGTTCCTTTCATAGTTTGGCTATTGTGGACATTGCTGCTATAAACATTTGGGTGCACGTGCCCCTTCGGGTCACTACATTTGTATTTTTTTTTAAATTTCTTTTCAGCATAACAGAATTCATAGTTTTTGCACCACACCCAGTGCTCCATGCAATGCATACCCTCCATAGTACCCACCACCTGGCTCCTCCAACCTCCCACACTCCGCCCCTTCAAAACCCCTCAGGTTGTTTTTCAGAGTCCACAGTCTCTCATGGTCATCTCCCCCTCCAATTTCCCTCAACTCCCTTTTCCTCTCCATCTCCCCAAGTCCTCCATGTTATTTGTTATGCTCCACAAATAAGTGAAACCATATGATAATTGACTCTCTCTGCTTGACTTACTTCACTTAGCATAATCTCTTCCAGTCCCGTCCATGTTGATACAAAAGTTGAGTATTCATCGTTTCTGATGGAGGCATAATACTCCATAGTGTATATGGAATACATCTTCCTTATCCATTCGTCCGTTGAAGGGCATCTTAGTTCTTTCCACAGTTTGGCGACCGTGGCCATTGATGCTATAAACATTGGGGCACAGATGGCCCTTCTTTTCACCACATCTGTATCTTTGGGGTAAATACCCAGTAGTGCAATTGCAGGGTCACAGGGAAGCTCTATTTTTAATTTCTTAAGGAATCGCCACACTGTTCTCCAAAGTGGCTGCACCAACAGTGTAAAAGGGTTCCCCTTTCTCTACATCCTCTCCAACACATGTTGTTTCCTGTCTTGCTAATTTTGGCCATTCTATCTGGTGTAAGGTGGTATCTCAATGTGGTTTTAATTTGAATCTTCCTGATGGCTAGTGATGATGAACATTTTTTCATGTATCTGATAGCCATTTGTATGTCT
Source organism: Mellivora capensis (assembly GCA_004024625.1). Classification (NCBI taxonomy): domain Eukaryota; kingdom Metazoa; phylum Chordata; class Mammalia; order Carnivora; family Mustelidae; genus Mellivora; species Mellivora capensis. Next base: position 2,920 of record PISX010013346.1, on the reverse strand, counting down.
TCATTGGAGAAGTGTCTGTTCATATCTTCTGCCCATTTTTTGATATGATTATTTTGTGTGTGTTGAGTTTGAGAAGTTCTTTATAGATCCTGGATATCAGCCTTTTGTCTGCACTGTCATTTGCAAGTATCTTCTCCCATTCCGTGGGTTGCCTCTTTGTTTTCTTGACTGTTTCCTTTGCTGCGCAGAAGCTTTTGATCTGGGTGAAGTCTCAAAAGTTCATTTTCGCTTTTGTTTCCTTTGCCTTTGGAGACATATCTTGAAAGAAGTTGCTGTGGCTGATATCAAAGAGGTTACTGTATATGTTCTCCTCTAGGATTCTGGTGGATTCCTGTCTCATGTTGAGGTCTTTTATCCATTTCGAGTTTATCTTTGTGTATGGTGTAAGAGAATGGTCAAGTTTCATTCTTCTACATATAGCTGTCCAATTTTCCCAGCACCACTTATTGAGGAGACTGTCTTTTTCCACTGTATATTTTTTCCTGCTTTATCGAAGATTATTTGACCACAGAGTTGAGGGTCCATATCTGGGCTCTCTACTCTGTTCCATTGGTCTATGTGTCTGTTTTGATGCCAGTACCATGCTGTCTTGGTGATCACAGCTTTGTAGTAAAGCTTGAAATTAGGTAACGTGATGCCGCCAGTTTTTTTTTTTTTTTTGGTTTGTTTTTCAACATTTCCTTAGCAATTCAGGGTCTCTTCTGATTCCATTCAAATTGAAGGATTATTTGCTCCAGTTCTTTGGAAAATACAAGTGGAATTTTGATCGGAATGACATTAAAAGCATAGATTGCTCTAGGCAGTATAGACATTTTAACAATGTTTATTCTTCCGATCCAAGAGCATGGAATGGTCTTCCATCTTTTTGTGTCTTTTTCAATTTCTTTCATGAGTGTTCTGTAGTTCCTTGAGTACAGATCCTTTACCTCTTTGGTTAGGTTTATTCCCAGGTATCTTATTGTTCTTGGTGCTATAGTAAATGGAATAAATTCTCTAATTCCCCTTTCTGTGTTTTCATTGTTAGTGTATAAGAAAGCCACTGATTTCTGTACATTGACTTTATATCTTGCCACATTACTGAATTGGTGTATGAGTTCTAGTAGTTTGGGGGTGGAGTTTTTGGGTTTTTCATATAAAGTATCATGTCATCAGCGAAGAGAGAGAGTTTGACTTCTTCCTTGCCAATTTGGATACCTTTTATTTCTCTTTGTTGTCTGATTGCTGTTGCTAGGACTTCTAATACTATGTTGAACAAGAGTGGTGAGAGTGGGCATCCTTGTTGTGTTCCTGATCTCAATGGGAAGGCTGTAAGCTTCTTCCCATTGAAAATGATGTTTGCTGTGGGTCTTTCATAGATAGATTTTATGAAGTTCAGGAATGTTCCCTCTATCCCTATACTTTGAGGCATTTTAATCAGGAACAGATGCTGGATTTTGTCAAATGCTTTTTCTGCATCAATTGAGAGGACCATGTGGTTCTTCTCTCTTCTCTTATTGATTTGTTCTATCACATTGATTGATTTGCGAATGTTGAACCACCCTTGTAAGCCAGGGATGAATCCCAGCTGGTCATGGTGGATGATCTTTTTAATGTGCTATTGGATCCTGTTTGCTAGGATCTTGTTGAGAATCTTAGCATCCATATTCATCAGTGATATTGGTCTGAAATTCTCCTTTCTGGTGTGGTCTTTGCCCGGTTTGGGGATCAGGGTAATGCTGGCTTCATAAAAAGAGTCTGGAAGTTTTCCTTCAGCTTCAATTTTTTGAAACAGCTTCAGGAGAATAGGTGTTATTTCTTCTTTAAAAGTTTGGTAGAATTTCACAGGGAATCCGCCAGGTCCCGGGATCTTGTGTTTTGGGAGGTTTTTGATCACTGCTTCAATCTCGTTACTAGATATCGGTCTGTTCAGCTTGTCAATTTCTTCCTGGTTCAATTTTGAGAGTTTATAGTTTTCCAGGAATGCATCCATTTCATTTAGGTTGCTTAACTTATTGGTATGTAACTGTTGATAATAACTTCTGATGATTGTTTCTACTTCCTTGGTGTTAGTTGTGATCTCTCCCTTTCATTCATAATTTTTTTTTAAGATTTTACTTATTTATTTGACAGAGATCATAAGTAGGCAGAGAGGCAGGCAGAGAGAGAGGAGGAAACAGGCTCCCCACTGAGTAGAGAGCCTGATGTGGGGCTCGATCCCAGGACCCTGGGATCATGACCTGAGCTGAAGGCAGAGGCTCTAACCCACTGAGCCACCCAGGCGCCCCTCATAATTTTATTAATTTGAGCTTTCTCTCTTTTCTTTTGGATTAGTGTGGCTCTGTATCTCTACTGTATCTCTAGTTTCTACCTCATTGATCTCTGCTCTAATTTTGATTATTTCCCTTCTTGTGTGTGGAGTTGGTTTAATTTGTTGTTGATTCTCCAGTTCTTTAAGGTGTAGAGATATCTGTTGTATTCTGGATTTTTCAATTTTTTTGAGGGAGGCTTGGATGGCAATGTATTTCTCCCTTAGGATGGCCTTTGCTGTATCCCATAAGTTTTGGACCGACGTGTCTTCATTCTCATTGGTTTCCATGAATTGTTTAAGTCCTTCTTTGATCTCCTGGTTGATCCAAGCATTCTTAAGCAAGGTGGTCTTTAGCTTCCAGGTGTTTGAGTTTCTTCCAAACTGTTCCTTGTGGTTGAGCTCCATTTTCAAAGCATTGTGATCTGAGAATATGAAGGGAATAATCTCAGTCTTTTGGTATCGGTTGAGTCCTGATTTGTGACCCAGTATGTGGTCTATTCTGGAAAAGGTTCCATGTGCACTTGAGAAGAATGAGTATTCTGTTGTTTTAGGGTGGAATGTTCTGTATATATCTATGAGGTCCATCTGGTCCAATGTGTCATTCAATGCTCTTGTTTCTTTATTGATTTTCTG
>PISX010013345.1:0-57130 GCA_004024625.1 Mellivora capensis | reverse complement strand
AAGCAGAGAGAGTCAATTATCATATGGTTTCACTTATTTGCGGAGCATAACAAATAACACGGAGGACATGGGGAGATGGAGAGGAGAAGGGAGTTGAGGGAAATTGGGGGGGAGATGAACCATGAGAGACTATGGACTCTGAAAAACAACCTGAGGGTTTTGAAGGGGCAGGGGGTGGGAGGTTGGGGGAGCCAGGTGGCGGGTATTATGGAGGGCACGCATTGCATGGAGCACTGGGTGTGGTGTAAAACTATGAATTCTGTTACGCTGAAAAGAAATGAAATTTTTAAAAAAAGAAAGAAAGAAAAAAGACAGTATATACATCTTACTGAATGCCAGAATTTAGAATTATTAAAACCAGATATCAAATTATAGGCATAATGGGTCACTTGATGTGCACTCAGGAAGAGCTAAATTCTTGCCCTAACTTGATTGAGGATATTTTGATGAATGACTACCCATTCTTTAAAAATGAGGTTTACGGTCTCTTTCACTCCTAGTCCTTTTGGATTTTCAAACATTTTATTTTCAAACATAAATAAATATATTGCCAACGATTTTCAGAAATGTTCAAATGGTAGAAAAATCTTGCTTTGTTTAATTGAAAGTAGGCCAACTTGGTATATAGGTCAGTCCTAGATTTTTCTGCACAATCTTTATGATTTAAAGTTCCTTCATGGTACTGAAGATGTATTGATGGGTATAGTCATCCTTCTAGCCAAATGTTGAAGCAGCTTCTACAGGACTTTCACCCACTTCCCCTAACTATCCTCCATTTGTTTCTACCTTAGTATTCTCCTGTGGATCCTGTGGGTCTAGATGGAGAGTGCTCAGAAAACTACATGCAAGTCTCCTAGATTTTCAGCAGACATCATCTGATCTGGGTGAACTTTACATGAAGCTTAGGGTTGAAAGGGTTTTTTAAAATTTTTTATTTATTTATTTATTTAGTCTTGAAATATAGGTTGACCCACAATGGGAAATTGTGTACACTTTGTGCAGGTGTTCAGCATAGTAATTCACCATCTCTATACCTTGTGCTCTGCTCACTGCAAGTGTAGCACCATTTGTGACCATACAGTGCTATTACAGTACCCCAGACTATATTCTTTATGCTGCATTCTTTCTTCCTGTGACTACTCATTCCATAACTAGAAGCCTGTATCTCCCATTCCCTATTGAAGGACTTTAAAAAAATCCATCTTTCTATGTTAGTTACAAATGTGCTTATATTTGTTATAAAAGTGACCTCAGGGTTTAGGTGCTAATGTTTACTGAGCAGTTACTATGGGCCTTTCATCTTCCCAAGTACTTTACATATTAAGCCATTTAATTTAACATAACTCTAGAAATGCTTTTAATATCTTCATATTATTTATCTTGCAAATGAAGAAAACAACTGGAGTATAGAGACATAAGGTAACTGGCCTGGAACTACCTACCTAGCAAACTGCAGAGTCAGAATTCAAACCTGAATCATCTGATGCCACCAACTTCCAGCTAAAACACGTGCACATTGTCTTTCTAGGGTGAAGTTACAGCCATTCCAGTCTTCAGTCTCCTTATGCTGAAGATACGTCACACTTTGTGAAGCGACTTCATGTTTACAACTCTTTCATTTTTTACCTTCTCTGGAACTGACACGAACCTATTGAGGTTATAGGGACAGGTATTCAGATCTACATTTCAGAGAAATAGCTATATCTCAGAAGGAATGGCTTACCGAAGGTCTAGAGAACCAGGACCACTGTAGGTCAACTGACCTATTACTAATAGGAACCCCTTTACCTACTACACAGCATATTTTACTATGTAAGTAAATGAAGACAAAAATAATTCCCAGGGATCTATGGTTTGCTTACAGAGATGACTGGGTGTTAGCATTCTGATGTAGAAAAATGCAACTTAGAACTACAAAGGACTACTGAGAATCCAGAACAAATACTATCAATGTCAAATGCAGACTCCAAACTTGGATTAATCACACCATTTATGCCCTGCATGAGAAGTCAGACTCATGAAATCAAGGAGCTGACCTTATAGAAAACAAGAAAGTTCAACAGCATGAATGAGGTAGGATGGGGTACATTGAATATATTAAATACACACTAACTCAGGCTAGGTCTCTCAGGGTTAAATAATTGCAAATGTTTGTCAGAAATGGAATCAGAAGACTTGAACCACTCCAGGTGGGGTTGTCGGTGTAGCCAAGTAAGAATTATAATCCTGTAAGAGTTAACTGGCCCAGGTAACTGAATGAGGGAAATGCTGTTTCCTAGAAGTATCCCAATATTCCAAGAAAGGGAGTTGACATAGGATGGGAGGAAATGCCTAAGGCTAGCAATAAGGGAGACCTGGATTTCAATTTCTGCTTTAGGACTGATTTGTGATGATGTCTTATGTAAAACATTTGACCTCTCTAGGATTATTTGACCACTGGTAAAATATACATGCCCTTCTTGCTATGATGGCCTAATGTGAGAATCATATAAGAAACGTGTGAAAGAAATTAAAAAGTGCAGCTTTAGGCTATAGATAAATGGGGTGAAGTGATCTAAGAAATAAAAGACTTGCCTTTAAATGGACCTATAGTACAGCATATGTCTGGGAAGAAAGAGTTACTGGCAATATACAATGAGTCAGGCGCTGTATTGGGTACATCCCATAGTTCCTTGATAGAATGCTACTATCAGTTTCCTGATGAGAAAATTCAGGTTCCAACAGGTTCAATATCTATCTCAAAATCACACAGCTAGTAAATCATAACACAGGAATTCAAATCTAGGTATGCCTACCACAAAAGACACTGGAAAAGCAGATATCAGACAAAAAGGAGGACAACTTGAAGATTCTAGTATCATGATAGACATGGGGGAGAAGCTTTCAAGGAGGAAAGAATATGATGTTTGAGGCCTATTATGGTCATTTGAAACCTTCAATGAACAATTGCTATGAGTGTTATGTTGTTAAGAATTCATATTTCAAGGCAGCTGAGGCCATCTGTTCATAGTATTAAATAAACAATTTTTCTTTTGTTCCTTCACAATGAGAAGCTATGTTCTTCTCCCAACAGCCCATTATCTTTATTATAATAGGGACCTGTGTAAAGATCAAATGGGCAGATCAGGGTGAATTTGTGACCATTATCAGGAAAACCATCTCCGAGAACTTGTCCAGTGGAAAAAGGATGAGTTACTCCAGGTGCATTTTTCTTTTCCTCCTCCTCTGCCTTCATTTTCTCCATCATCATCATCATCACCACACTATCACATGAAAACTGTGAAACCTCTCTGTCCTCGAGTAAGTCAGTTAGCCTTCATCACTGTAATGCCCCCAAATGTAACACAAGACTGTTGGCTCAGGTATCTCTGAGCTCCTTTCAAAATTCAGCAGCTCTAAATTTTGAGAATTATCACATCATAATGAGCTCACTCTACATAAGGCAGAGGGCAAAGAATGTAACATAGATCACAATTCTTGCCCCCAGGGGCTTAGAAACGAGACAGCATCTGGAAAAGCTTGAATGCACAACAAAATTTAATTGAAAAAGATCACTAGGGAATACTGAAATCTTACTGTTATATATTATATTTAATAATATTTAACACTGAAAGGTTAGATAGGGCTATTTGCCTCTTCCCTTTATCAGACCACCTTTTACTCCCCTACCCCTACTCCAAATACTCCATTTCCACTTTCCAAAATTATATTCTGGATTTGAAGGCCAAGTCTCAAAGCTACTTCCATCAAAAGGCCTTCTGCTCTCAACTGGAGAGGATACATTTTATTTGGAGGTCCTGATTCTGAAGTCTGGCTCAACCAGTGATGAGCCGACTGACTTCCCTGGGCCTACACTTCCTCTCCAGGAAAGCAGGTCTGATAATAATCTCTCCCACACAGAGCTATTGTGCAGATTCAACAAGGTAACCCACAAGTGTGCTTAGTAGAGATTTGGTGAACGTGTCTGAATCCTCCCCTGGCAATTACATTAGTCAACTTTCTACTCCAGTCATTTGTGTATTTGTTTTATCTCCTCAGGAAGAGTACAATCTGAGGACAGGGAAACCTCTCTCATGGCCCCTGCCACTTCCCTCAACCCAGTACCTAGCACAGATTCTCCTAGTTTTATGTGTATATTTATCAGACTGGTCTCAGTCTGTACAACCTGCTCCTGGAGCCTGTTATGAATGTTCAGCATGCACACTTCAACGTTAACAGGGGCAACGTGGAAACCTCTCTTCTGTCTTCTTCCCACTCCCCAACCCTCGCTCCTTCCCCTCCCCCCATGGCTTCGGAGAGGAGGCTGCCCTTAGAATGGCTGCACCATAGGAAAATCATCAATTTTCTAATGAAAGCCCTTGTCATTAAATATCCAGCCTTTGGCACAATTCCTGAGGGAAAGAACTCATTCCCACAATGCACTGGGCCAATTTGTGAGCACTGCCTTGGTGAGCACAGACTCTCCCCTGACCCTGGAAGTCAATCAGCAGGAGCCTTGAATTATGAAGCATGAATGATCACCCCTGCGTGGTCTCTAGCTGACATACGAGCTCCTGTCACCGAAGGTCACCCAGCCAAGAAACCTTACAGAGAATTAGTCACCTTCATCTCTCTCCTCTCCCCCTTCTCCATACAGGCCTCCCATGTAACCTTTTCCCCTTTCATTAGACCCTTGTCACTTCCTGAGGATTTGTCAGTTTCCACGGTGTCAAACCTACCAGGCTGTAAGTAACTGAGGAAGAAATACGAAATGTGTTATAGGGCTTCTCGTGGCTCCTCATGGAAACCATAAATATGAAATGCATTTTGACCTTTCTCGGAAAAACACACCGTCTCCCAGATTCAATTGGCAGTACAAATTTACTCCCCATAAGACAGCACCAAAATCTCGACTTTGTGGTTTTCAATCAAGCCCACACGGGCAGCGGCATTGTGCTAACAAAAATGGAACCTTATTAAATCACATGTCCCAAGTGGCCATGCCTTAAAATGATTATTTCTAAGCTGTAAGGAACTTGGTGGCATCTGAACTTCAAAAACACCTAAAATGGTAGCGTCTGAGATTCTGATGTTCAAGACCTTCTCCAGCTGTAGCCACAGTAAAGGTAGGCAGCAGAGGCTGGGTGTATGGTCACAGATTTCAAAATCCGGCAGATTTCTGGTCTGCTACCTATGATGTGTCACTTGGGAAGTTACTGCTTCTCTGCCTCAGTTTCCTGAGTAAAAATAAAAGTAAATAAGCAAGAATTACTTGTGACATTAACATACATAATGTGTATGTATGTATGTATCACTTGGCGTGGTACTTGGCATTTATTAGATACTCAACAAAGGATGTCAGTTTAAAAAAAAAATTTTATTTATTTATTTGAGAGAGCAGGAATGGGATATAGAGAACGGCAGAGGGATCAGAACAAGCAGACTCCCCACTGAGCAGGGAGCCTGATGCGGGGCTTGATCCCTGAGATCATGACCTGAGCCCAAGGCAGACACTTAACCAACTGAGCCACCCAGGCACCCCAAGAATGTCAATTTTTTAAAAACCCTTATATCTATTACAAGATAGACATATTAAAGCCAAAATGGTTACGAGTTCTCAGACACCGTCTTATTCTGGTTGAACTACCTCAACTTGGAGCAACATCTAAGAAGATACGATTTCCCTTCCCAGATTCTTGATCCTTTTCATTTTATTCATTTTGCTTGTCCTCCATCCCTGCTGTATCAGGCCAGGATTAACCAGCGTTCTCCAGAAATGATGCTTTAGACATCTAGGAATGATTGTGTAATATAATTATTTAGGTGTCAGTTTCCTCCTGCTGGAAGGTAAATTCTCAAGACCAGGGCCTCTGTCCTTCCTTTCTTGATTCTCATTACCTGTTTGTGTTCAACAGGAGAAGTCCACAGACTAATTGTCAGTGTCAGGCCAACTCCTAGTTGAAAGCTCTCCGAGGCTGCCTTTCCTTCCTAGAACCGTTAACTATTATTTATCTCTTGGATGGAAAAGACTGTCAAAGTCCTTGGCATCATGCCAGATGCTTTGTTTATATGCTTTGTTTCATTTAATCTTCACAATTATCTATGAGGTAGACACCCTGGTTATTCTGATAGTAGAGAAGAAAGAATTTAGGCTTACAGGGATTAAATAAATTTAGCAAAGCTTATACGGTAAGTGACTGAGCCCGGATCCCAAACCAGACCTTACTGAGCACAAGGTACGCAGACTACATACCCATTCACCACAAGTACTAACCACAGTGACCAGGCTGGACAATCATCATGTAGGGTTGTCAGTGGATTTTATTACTCTATCTCAAGTTTTTGTAGGCATCTTATCCCAGATTAGACCAACCGACTCCCCTTGCAAGTCAGAGAGATCAAAACCATTTTTATTTACTGTTACAACGATCTCATATGACCAGATATTCGTAGAGTCAAACCTAATCCTTTATTCTCAAAAATTAAGTCTCAGCCTGAAAATATATAGTGTCAGTGTAACGCCCTGTACAGAGCCTCCTGATATATAACAGGGCATGTTCCCCACCTCCCACATCCTCACTGGCCAGAGTTTTCTAGAAGTAGAGCCCCTATGCAAAATGTTAGTGTATTATTTCTCCATTCTTTGGTGGCTGGGCTAAAAGAAGATATTGAAGTTTAGGACATGTGCATGCCAGCTTAGAAATGGGCCAAACAAATCTCAGTGGATAGAAACATATAACCTTAGCCAGAGGTAAATGCCAACTGTCACCTGGGACATATCCAGGGCCCCCACTTCCTACTCCAATCCCTTCCAAATTTGAGACCCTAGGGGATCTCTGGAGATGCATCTAAGACTGCCTGAACCTGGTTCTGCTTCAGGACAGGTTTATATTAACGCCGAGATGAAAACACACGAAGCGGGTTTAACCTATTTTTTTAGATAACCCAGAAATCAGAGTCAGTGGGGAGCAAAGAAAATTTTGAGGATGGCAAAGTCATTTACTTTGTATGAACAGAAGAGGATTTTTTTCTGGAACCTGAACTTGGAAGCTCACAATGCCTCCCTAAAAAAAATAAGTCCCGTCCCCTCTGCCCCCCTTCTTCATGAGCCCTCAGTCCGTGCACATCTTCTATCCTCAAATGAGCCTGGCTAATTGATTCTCTGAACATTAGGAGTGACTTTCTCAGATGGTTTCCTCGTAACCTTCTTGGTTGTTTCTAATCCTATTAGCAACCTCCCATCACACAACATTAATGGCCATTGTTTCTGATTTCATTTTTTGCCAATACTCGACAAAATGCAGCAGCTTATTAGTGACTTTTATGTCATGTGGTTTTAGCAGAATTGAATGCTAATGAGATGTGATTGGGTGGAAAATTATAGCAATAGGGTGCCTGCCTTCTGTAATTGCAGCATAGGCTCTAGTTTGCAATGGGGCTACCAAGATTTCTTTTACTTAATAGTGATTTTTCAAGGCACAGAAAGGTACTGTGTATTTACAATTAGGTACAGATGACTAAGTGGCTTTCACGGGCGGACTTTGGGACAGCCTTGCAAATCATAGAGGTGGTTAAGGAAAGCAGCGAGAAAATTACAATTGCATCGTCTCCTCTGAAGCCGCATTTATTACCATACCCCCACCTCCAAACAGAGAGGAAAGGGAGGCAGGATCATAGCAACGATGGTATTCTTATCTAAAACAAACTTATTAAAAGAGACGGATTCTTTATTAACTAGTCAGGAGCCAAACGATTAAACAGCTTTACTTGCCATTGAATTCCGAGCAGAAATCAATGTACATTATACAGCTGCAGCAGCTGAGATTGCAAAAGCCCCAAGGACAGCACGCATCCTGTGACTTACTGAAATGTTTCATCACTCTGATGGCCAGGAGGAGGAGTGCAGTGTGTCCATGGAGTATGACTTATATCTTGTTCATTTTTGTGTGTGGCAGGAAAGCTACCCACATAAAGTCCCCAACTGTAGTATTCCTGTTGCAAAATCTTAAGTGTCTAATGGAAAAGGATTGTCTCTACATTCAGAGCATTTTTAAGAATGAGTCATTGGTTTATGGAGACTTAAATATTATCACTTAACTGTAGATGGTGCTACCCAGTGAGCAAGTTGTGACAAAACCATGACTTGGAGCTGTTAAAGCCAGTGCTCGGTGTTCCCCATGCCTCCCTCAGCCTGACAGATAAGGGCAGAGAGGACACACTGTCCCTTAGGCTCTTACACATCCAAAAACCAACTTGTTCTCAGATGCAAACTTTCTCTAACACCAACAGCTTTTGCAAATTTACATAAGTAAGTAACCTTCCAATCTAAAATTTAGAGAAAGATAGAAAATTTAAAGAGAAGGAAATATACAAACTCGATGTGCAGTGTTCAGCACCCAAAGAATTTCCCTCTCCCGATGATGTAAATGTGACATTATTAAATGACTCGTAAAATGTCTACTTCTACAAAGGATTTTAAGTGGCTTACAGTAAAAGCCATGCATGTTCAGAGTTTTAGTTATCTATCACCTGGTACCAAACTACCCCAAGATTTAATGGCATAAAACATAACCATTGTATTCTACACACAATGGTATGCATCGGGATCTTGGGAATGAAATGACAGGATGGCTTGTCTCTGCTCTAAAATAACTGAAATGGTTTGAACACCCTGAATTGCTTGGCCATGCATTTCAAGCCTTGGGTTATTGAGGGTTGCCTTGGGTCTTCTCCATGACACACCAGCTCAGGAAGGGGTGTGCAAGGTATCTTCCTCACTCACATGTCTGGCACTATTGGTAGGACTGGAACAGCCAAGGCTGACTCCACATCTCTCTCTCTCTCTCTCTCTCTCTTTGTCTTCCCCCCCCTCACATGGATTCTCCCCAGGTAGTTTCCTCACAGCATACCAGCCTTCAGATGGTTAGACTTCTTACATGGTGGCTAGCTTTCCTTTGTGATCCAAGAGCCCTGGACAGAAACTGGGAAACATCTTAAGAATGACTTAACCTCAGAAGTCCCAGGGGTGCCTGGCTGGCTTGGGCAGTTAAGCGCCTGCTTTCAGCTGAGGTCATGATCCTGGGGTCCTGGGATCGAGCCCTGCATTGGGCTTCCTGTTCAGGAAGGAGTCTGCTTCTCACTCTCCCTCTGCACCTCCCCTCGCTTGTGTGCACCTGCTCATTCTCTCTCTCTCTCTCTCGAATAAATTAAAATAAAAATCCTAAAAGAAGTCCCAGAGCATGACCTCCATCACATTCTAGTGGTTAAACAAGCCGCTAAGGCCAGCTTTGGCCCAAGAGGAGAGAAATTAGACAATATTCCTCAATAGAAAGATTACACAGCCATCTTAGTGCACAGATACATGTTAAGTGCAGTGATGATAATTTTAAAGTGAGAAGAGCTGTACAACTGAAGGAACAATTATACTACACAATGAGGCTAATAACACATCCTGCTATTTTAATCCCAAGTTTCCTAGTGATCAAGGCAAAAAGAAAAGAACCAGAAATATAGTGTTCTTCATTACAAAAAATCATACTCATTTTTTTTTCAATTTTCCAAAGAATAAAACAGTAATCAACAAACACAGACCACAAGAGGAGTTTCTTTCTACCTAACCCTTCTTTTCTGCATCAGTAACACAGTTTAGGCCTATGGTGATGGTCACTCTGATAGGAAACTAACTGATTAGAAAGGGGCCTGGGGTTGAGAAGGGCAGAAGAAGAAAGAGGAGGAAGGAGGGTGAACTGCACCAAACACAAAGCAAAGAAAAAACAAAAGGAGGAAAGGAGAAGGAGGGGATTCAAATTTTGTCCTGCTCTGCCTTGGAAAAGTTTTTGCGGGTCACGAGCTCCACTGCTTACAAAGTCTGGCAAGTACCTAAAGTATCCAAAATGTGAAATAAAAGAAAGCAGAAAGAAGTGCAGCCCCTGCCAAATGTCTAAAAGCCTCAAATTAGCTTCAAGTTGATTACAGGTACTGTATTGCCTAATATACCCATGTCTGGGACTGACTTCAGGCTGCTCCTGCCTGCCAGGTTTCACCTCTTGACTTTGCTTCTGTGGAGAAATTCTGAGTTCACAGGCTGAAAAATCAGCCTGCTGGGTTTCCTCTGTCCTCCCTGGCAGAGAGATCCTCCAGGATGACACTGAAGGACTGATCCCAGGTGTTGGCAGAAGTGACCCCTCTTGCTTCCTGGTTTCCTACGATGTAGGTCCTATCACCTCCAGATAAAGTTACTGGGGAAGAAGTGAGAGGAGAGACTTTTATTACTCATAAGGGATGAAATAAGGAAGCCAGGCTACTTCCAAATACCTACTCTTGCTCAAATCCAGTCTTAGACCTGAGAAATGCACTGGTGTATTCTGTAAGGCGGTCTTCTACTCTGCCATTTACCTCAGACTGCTACTCTGTAAACATCTAATGTCCAAAAAGCCAAGAAAAGACTGCAGTTTGTTCTTTATTATAGAAAGATAGGAATGTTAGTGCTCCTCAAGTTCTGACCAATCATTTTCTTTTCCCTGTCTTCCCCCACCTTTTAATGGGCTGCCATTAAAACCAGTAATTGCCCAGAAAAGTAGCAGGGTTTTCAGTTATCTGAACTCTCTTTAGACTAATAAAATCTTTGACTCTGAGGTGAGTACATGGATAACCCGTTTTTATTTTACTAGTCTCTTCACATTTCATCACCGTATCTTTTCCAGTAGAAAGCGAGTTAAGCCTGGGAATGTATATCTCTGTCCCCGAGGCTCTCCTTCCAATGTGTCACACCACCATGCTGTGTGCTTTTTGGTTAACATGCACCACATCCATTTAGGTCTTGCGTCTAAAGTTGATCAATAACAATAGACAAGAGCATAAGAACATTAGGTCTCCCCAAAAAGGAAATTGCAGTTCAATGGGGTCCCCTGATACCTATATCCCACGTTAAGTAATGGTGACTCTTTCAGACACCACTCAGGCCAAATGGATTCCAGAAGGAGTCCACACACCTCGTGGGTCCCTTTGAGACACCTAACTCACTGGGTGTTAGCCTTTGCTGAGATAGAAAAACCTCAGTCGAGTTCCACAAATGATGTAGATTCTCAAGAGTTTGGACCCTTAATGTTTTCTTTGATGGCCAGTTTGTTCTGACTCATTGATTGGAGAAAATTAGGTGTGATAGAATAAATAGAAATTGTTACTCCCTTTAGATTGGGGAGTGATTATCATGAATAATGAAGTGAACTTTCTAGCAAAACGGCCTTGATATTTTCCATCCATCTACAAATGCATTATGTCCTCCCTAGCAGAGAGATCCTCCAGGATGACACTGAAGGACTGATCCCTTAGGGGATCAGTATAGGAAAAGCTCCTATATTCCATTAAAAAAAAAGATCTTAGTTCCTCCCTATTAACACATTTTATCATTGAGCCTTAATTGCAGACAGATATTTGTAGATGAATGTCAATGAACAAAAGATATATTTGATACAAAAAGATACAAAAGACATCATGAAAAAATGGTTTTGAGAGAAAAGGAAGAATTCATTTTACTTTAGAATGAAAATGTGTTATAGGCAGGGGCATTCCAAATCCTTTGGTTTCATGAATATTCCATCTTCATGATAATAGGCAAATGTGCTCTTATGAACTTCTAAGAAACAGCTAACTTTGGTCAGAGCTGGAGTTATTAAACGTAGAGAACAGAGAAAACAGAATCTCTCCTTCTGAGTGGGCATTTTTCAGTGTGGAATTACATTAAGCTTTCTCATCAAACCTTAAACTGACATTCACAGTAATGGAATTTATCATCTTTTACTCCCTGCCATAAAGAGCCCAGAATTAAAAGGACCTGTCCTTCACTGTTAAGGACTGCACAATTTTCCCCTTTTGGGATCTTATGTGAAGATTCTACCATTCATATCGATATTATTTTTCTTCTAATAGAAAATTTCTTTCCTCTGTAACTCATTTTAAAGGCCTTGCAACATATCCCAAACAGGCAATACCTATGGGTGATCAGAGAAGATGAAGCAAATTAGAGATTTTTTTTTTGAGAGAGAGAGAGAAAGCATGCCTGTGCACATTCATGCAAGGGGGGGGAGGGGCAGAAGGAGAGAAAATCTTAAGCAGGCTCCATGTTCTGTGCAGAGCCCAAGGTGGGGCTTGACCTTACAACCCTGAGATCATGACCTGAGCTGAAATCAAGAGCTGGATGCTTAACTGAGCCACCCAGCTCCTCAGAGATCTTTTTTTTTTTTTTTAATGAAGGTTCCAGGTATAAATAAATGCAGGAACACTAGCAATTGTGCATCTCCTGGAAACATTGGATTATAAGGTCACTAAAAACTGACGCTTAATGGGGTCTCAACAGGAATCACCAATGCCTTCGATTCCCTATGGGTCCAAGAAAGAAGCCAAGGTGTATGTTGAGACAATGCTGACAAAGACATAGAAAGCTACTGGGGTTTCACTTGCCATTTAAGACAGGGAATGAAACTGTAGCCCCATCTTTGTGCCTATAAGACCTTGATAAGAGTTCATAAAGGTCTGTAGCTTCTCTTAGTTATTTACATTACACCCTGGCTATTTCTGGAAATTTGTTAAAGGAGCAGGACTTGGGTAGCCTGTATCTTCATAGAGTTAAACTTGTGATGACTAGATCTCCAAAAGACAGAGAGTGGTGGTGGCTACGGAAAGAAACAAGCTGAATCCCTTGGGCTCCCAAGAAAGAGGAGGCAGAGGTGGGCTGAGCAACAGAGCAAGAAATTTGGCATTGACAAGGTCCTTGTGGTCCTTCTGCATTCATAATGCCCTCATGTAAGTGTAAGCACAGTGTCGACTGTAATGGAAACAATTATGACCCTTAGAATAGCAGCTTCACAGAATTAATATTTTACAATATTAATTAAGTTGCATTCTATCCTTAAGCCCAAGTTCTCAGAGCATTTGTCTCATAAGAATGAATGATATGTCATCTCTATCTGTTATTTTTGAAATGTCTACTCTCTGACGTTTTAAGAGTGAGACATGATTTCGCAAAGGTAAAATGTTTTCCTTAATGGTTTTAGTTTTCTGTTTATAAATAAGACTTAGAAGAGAGGGCCAAACATTATAAAGATTAAGCAAAAAAGGCTGTTTCTGAATGTAGACACTGATTAGTGCTCCAAGTTCCTTTTTGTACACAACCTAAAACAGGGCTCTAAATACCACTTGAGATGACTATATTCAAAATAGTAAAGAATAGCCACTGATTATGTAAACATAGTTTTTTAATCAGGAGAAATACACAATTGTAGATTTATTAAAACAAGGAGAAAAACAAAAATAGCTCTTATGAGAGGAAGAGAATGAAAAAAAAAAAACAGAGACAGAGGGATGGAGGGAAGAAGGAGAGAGAAACAATGATATTGAAAAACCATTAAAACTCAATCACAGAGGGGCGCCTGGGTAGTTCGGTGGGTTAAAGCCTCTGCCTTTGGCTCAGGTCATGATCCCAGCGTCCTGGGATCGAGCCCCGCATTGGGCTCTCTGCTTGGCAGGGAGCCCACTTCCCCCTCTCTCTCTGTCTGCCTCTCTGCCTACTTGTGATCTCTGCCTGTCAAATAAATAAATAAAATCTTTTAATAAAAACAAAAACAAAAACAAAACCCCACACAATCACAGAATTACAAGGTAGGTATCAGATGAACCAGTATTATGATCTGATTTACCATAAGATTAAAAAAATTCTCCCACTAATTCTTGTGGTACTTCATCTTCTATCATTAGAAATCTTTTACTTGGCACTCTTTAACCTGCTGATAGTTATGTATTATGTTAGAACCATTCTAGAGGATACTCAGCAATATATAATAAATGCTTTAAAACCAACAACTTTCATTTATTCTAGGAATTTTTTTCCCTAAAGAAATATGCACACTACATAAGCATGTTTTTTTTTAAAGATTTTATTTATTTATTTGACAGACAGAGATCACAAGTAGGCAGAGAGGAAGGCAGAGAGAGAGGGGGAAAGCAGGCTCCCCGCAGAGCAGAGAGGCCGACGTGGGGCTCGATCCCAGGACCCTGAGATCATGACCTGAGCCGAAGGCAGAGGCTTTAACCCACTGAGCCACCCAGGTGCCCCATAAGCATGTTTTATAAAACAAATAAAGTGGGGGGTGCCCGGGTGGCTCATGGGGTTAAGCATCTCACCTTGATTTTGGCTCAGATCATGATCTCATGGTTGTGAGATTAAGCCTCATGTTGGGCTCTGCCCTGGGTGTGGAGCCTGCTTAAAATTCTCTCTCTTCCACTCCCTCTGCCCCTCCTCACCCTCTTGTTTCCTCTCTCCCTCTGTTAAAAAAAAAAAAAAAAGAAAAATTAACAAATGGAAATGACCTAAAGTCCTCATAATAGGAAATGGACTAAATAAACTGTAATATATTCACAGGATTGAATACTCTGTAGTCAGTCAATATCAGCTATAGAAGATTATTTAATCATACAAAAATAGCCACACTACACTGAATAAATAGTATGGCTATTCCACAGCACTAGAGGTCCATGAAAAGTGTGTATAGTCTAGAGGTCATACAGCAATGCACTGGAAGGAAGGAATAGAACTGTGCTGCAGGAAACCTGAAACTCCTGATTGTGTGTTGCATCGATTTCCACCAGGTCACAAGGCAACTATTTGCTCAAAAGAGGACCAGGGGAGGGGGGGAGCAAGATGGCGGAGGAGTAGGAGAACCAAATTTCATCTGCTCCCAGGAATTCAGCTCAATAGTTATCAAACCATTCTGAACACCTACAAACTCAACCAGAAGATTGAAGAGAAGATTGGAAGCAATTTGGTGAACAAAAAAGTGACCACTTTTCAGAAGGTAGGACGTGCAGAAAAGTAAATATGATGCAATATATGGGAAGAGAGACCATGGTGGGAGGGGCTGGCTCCAGCAAGCAGTGCAGCAGTGGAGCACAAAATCAGAACTTTTAGAAGTCTGCTCCACTGAGGGACGTCGCTCCAGAGGCTAAGCAGGGTGTGGGACACCCCCCCCCCAGGACAGTGTTGTCTCATGACCTGCAGGGTCACAGAAAGACTAGGGGTGCCTGAGTGTGGCAGAGCCCTCAGGTATCAGAGCAGGGAAGCTGGCTGCAGAGATGGAGCTGAGGAGTGAGCTTTCAGCTTGGGGTAACCTTAGCCATGACCTGAGGCACAGTGGGGCCACTGCTTTTCAAGCAGGGACCCCACAAGAGGAAGATCTGGGGAGACCCTCTCCTTTGTCCTCCAGGAGGAGTGGTGTGGGAGCGTGCTGCAGAAATTTGCTGGGTTTGGAAACTCTAAATGAGGCTGTGTGCCATAGATAGAAATGCTTGGTCACAGGATGGTTGAACATGGAGTGCAGACGGAGACCGGAGAGATAGAAGTGACTACCTGCTTTTCTCTGAGGGCACATGGAGGAGAGGGGCCTCAAGCTCTCAGCTCCTGTGGGCCAGAGACTGGGAGGCCGCCATTTTCATTCTCCTCTTCCAAAGCTGTACAGAAAGCATTCAGGGAACAAAAGCTATGAGAGCAAACACAAGCAGATTGCTTAGCCTGGCCCCTGCCAAGGGTGGTGCAATTCCGCCTCAGGCAAATACATTTGAGAATCACTGCAACAGGCCCCTCCCCCAGAATATCAGCAAGAATATCCAGCCAAGACCAAGTTCACTGATCAATGAGAACCGTGGAACTCCAGAGCTAGGAGAATACAGCACATAAAATCCATGGCTGTTCCCCATGATTTAATTCTCTCAAAGTTAAATTTTATAAATTTTCATTTTTTCTTTTTCTGGTTTTTGAATGTTTCCTCTTTCCTGTTTTAACCTATTTTAACTATTTTATCTCAATACTTTTTTGAAAATCATTTTTAATTTTCATTTTTATAGTCATAGTCTATCCCTTCTTTATATTTAGCCTTATATTTTGTATACATAAGTTTTTCTTTCTTTAAAATTTTGGGATACAGTTTCTTCCAACAAACCAAAATATACCCTAAATCTAGCATATGGCTTTGTTTTAGACTCCAGCCTGATCAAATTCTCTTTCTTCTTTTTTCTTTTTTCAACCAACCTCTTATCTTACCAATTCCTTTTTAAAAATCTTTCTTAATTTTCATCTTTACAGTCATATCCCATCCCTTCATCATGTTTACTCTTATTTTTTTTAATATACACATAAGTTTTACTTTCTGTAAAATTTTGGGAGGCAGTTTCTTCTAACACCAAAATATACCCCAAATCAAGTGTGTGTCTCTGTTCTACTCACCAGCCTAATCATATATATATATTTTATTCCATTCTTCTCCCCCCAGTTTCGGGTCTCTTCTGATTTCGTTAGTGTATACTTTTCTGGGGTCATTGTTACCCTTTTAGCATTTTGTTCTCTCATTCATCTATTCCTCTCTGGACAAAATGACAAGGCAGAAAAGCTTACCTCAAGAAAAAGATCAAGAGGCAGTACCAACTGCTGGTGACTAATCAATATAGACATTAGTAAGATGTCAGAACTAGAGTTCAGAATGCTGATTATAAAGATGCTAGCTAGACTTGAAAAAAGCATAAGATACTAGAAAATCCTTTTCTGGAGAAATAAAAGAACTAAAATCTAACCAAGTTGAAATTTAAAGAGCTATTAATGAGGTGCAATAAAAAATGGAGACTCTTATTGTTGGATAAATGAGGCAGAAGAGAGAATGATAGATATAGAAGACCAAATGATGGAGAATAAAGAAGTTGAAAAAAAGAGAGCTAAATCATGGATCATGAGGGAAGAATTCAAGAGATATGTGATACCATAAGACGAAACAATATTAGAATAATTGGGATCCCAGAAAAGAAGAGAGAGAGAGGGGGACATAAGTATATTGGAGCAAATCATAGCAGAGAATTTCCCTAAAGTGGGGAAGGAAACAAGCATCAAAATCCGGGAGGCATAGAGAATCCCCCTCAAAATCAATAGAAATAGGTCAACATCCTGTCATCTAATAGTAAAACTTACAAGTCTCAGAGACATAGAGAAAATCCTGAAAGCAGCTCAGGACAAGAGGTCTATAACTTACAATGGTAGAAATACTGGATTGGCAGCAGATTTATTCACACAGACCTGGTAGGCCAGAAAGTACTGGCATGATATATTCAGAGCACTAAACGAGAAAAATATGTAGCTAAGAATATTATATCCAGCTAGACTGTCACTGAAAATAGCAGGAGACATAAAAAACTTCCAGGACAAACAACAACTAAAAGAATTTCCAAACAACAAACCAGCCCTTCAGAAAATACTGAAATGGGTCCTCTAAGCAAAGGGAGAGCCTAAAAGTAACATACCAGAAAGGAACAGAGACAATATACAATAACAGTCACCTTACAAACAATACAATGGCACTAAATTCATACCTTTCAGTAGTTACCCTCAATGTAAATGGGCTAAATGCCCCAATCAAAAGACATAGGGTATCAGAATGCACACACATAGGTTAACTAATGCACACACACACACTAACACCAAAATACACCCCAAATCAAGTGCATATTTTCAGACTACAATGCTTTGAAACTAGAACTCAATCACAAGAGGAAAGTTGGGAAGAACTCAAACACATGGAGGCTAAAGAGCATTCTACTAAAGAATGAATGGATCAATCAGGAAATTAAAGAAGAATTTTAAAAATTCATAGAAACACAGGAAAATGAAAACACAACTGTTCAAAATCTTTGGGATGCAGCAATGGCAGGCCTGAGAGGGAAGTATTTGGCAATACAAGCCTTTCTCAAGAAACAAGAAAGGTCTCAAGTACACAACCTAACCCTGCACCTAAAGGAGCTGGAAAAAGAAGAGCAAAAAAAGCCTAAACCCAACAGGGGAAGAGAAATCATAAAGATCAGAGCACAAATCAATGAAAAAGATACCAAAAGAACAGTAGAACAGATCAATAAAACTAGGAGCTGGTTCTTTGAAAGAATTAATAGGATTGGTAATAACTCTTGGCCAGACTTACCAAAAAGAAAAGAGAAAGGACCCAAATAAATAAAATCATGAATGAAAGATCACAACCAACACCACAGAAATACAAACAATTATAAGAACATATTATGAGCAACTATATGGCAGCAAATTTGACAATCTAGAAGATATGGGTGCATTCTTAGAGACATATAAACTACCAAAACAGGAAGAAACAGAAAACCTGAACAGACCCATAACCAGTAAGGAGATTGAAACAATCATCAAAAATCTCCCTACAAATAAGAGCTCCGGGCCAGAGGGCTTCCCAGGACAATTCTATTAAACATTTAAAGAAGAATTAATACCTATTCTCCTGAAACTGTTCCAAAAAAATAGAAATAGGAGGAAAACTTCCAAACTCATTTTATGAGGCCAGCATGACCTTGATCCCAAAACCAGACAAAGACTCCATCAAAAAGGAGAATTACAGACCAATATCCCTGATGAACATGGATGCAAAAATTCTCACCTAAGTACTAGCCAATAGGGTCCAACAGTACATTAAAAGGATTATTCACCACGACCAAGTGGGATTTATTTCTGGGCTACAAGGTTGGTCAACATCTGCAAATCAATCAATGTGATACAATACATTAATAAAAGAAAGAACAAGAACCATAGTATACTCTCAGTAGATGCTCAAAAAGCATTTGACAAAGTACAACATCCTTTTTTGATCAAAACTCTTCACAGTGTAGGGATTAAGGGTATATACCTCAATATCATCAAAGCCATCTATGAAAAAACCCACAGAAAATATCATTCTCAATGGAGGAAAAACTGAGAGCTTTTCCCTAAGGTCAGGAACACGGCAGGGCTGTCCACTATCACCACTGCTATTCAACGTAGTACTAGAAGTCCTAGCTTCAGCAATCAGACAAGGAAAAGAAATAAAAGGCATCTGAACTGCCAAAAAAGAAGTCAGACTCTCACTCTTTGCAGATGACATGATATTTTATGGGGAAAACCCCAAAGTGTCCATCCAAAACTGTTAGAACTCATACAGGAATTCAGGAAAGTGTCAGGATTTAAAATCAGTGCATAGAAATCAATTGTATTTCTATACACCAACAACAAGACAGAAGAAAGAGAAGCTAAGGTGTCGATCCCATTTACAATTGCACCCAAAAACATAAGATACCTAGGAATAAATCTAACCAAAGAGGCAAAGAATCTATACTCAGAAAACTATAGAGTATTTATGAAAGAAATTAAAGAAGACACAAAGACATGGAAAAATGTTCCATGCTCATAGATCAGAACAAATATTGTGAAAATGTCTATGCTACCTAGAGCAACCTACACATTTAATGCAATCCCTATCAAAATACCATAAACTTTTTTCAAAGAAATGGAACAAATAATCCTAAAATTTATATGGAACCATAAAAGACCCCAAATGGCCAGAGGAATGTTGAAAAAGAAAATGAAAGTTGATGGCATTACAATTCCAGACTTCAAGCTATGTTACAAAGCTGTCATCAAGACAGTATGGTACTGGCACAAAAACAGACACACAGATCAATGGAACAGAACAGGAAGCCCAGAAATGGACTCTCAACTCTATGGTCAACTAATCTTTGACAAAGCAGGAAAGAATGTCCAGTGGAAAAAAGACAGCCTCTTCAACAAATGGTGTTGGGAAAATTGGACAGCCACATGCAGAAGAATGAAAGTGGACCATTTCTTTACACCACACAGAAAAGTGGACTCAAAATGGATGAAAAACTTCAATGTGAGACAGGAATCCATCAAAATCCTTGAGGAGAACACAGGCAGCAACGTCTTCAACCTCAGCCACAGCAACTTCTTCCTAGACACATTGCCAAAGGCAAGTGAAGCAAGGGCAAAAATGAACTATTAGGACTTCATCAGGATCAAAAGCTTTTGCACAGCAAAGGAACCAGTCAACAAAACCAAAAGACAACTGACTAGTGGGAGAAGATATTTGCAAATGACATATCAGATAAAGTCCTAGTATCCAAAACTGGAGAGAACTTACTAAATTCAACACCAACAGAACAAATAATCCAATCAATAAATGGCCTACACTGTTGGTGGGAATGCAAACTGGTTCAGCCACTCTGCAAAACAGTATGAAGGCTCCTCAAAAATTTGAAAATAGAGCTACCCTACGACCCAGCAATCTCACTACTGGGTATTTACCCTAAAGATACAAATGTAGTGATCTGAAGGGGTACATGCATCCGAATGTTTATAGCAGCAATGTCCACAATAGCCAAACTATGGAAAGAGCCTAATGTCCATCAACAGATGAATAGATAAAGAAGAGGTGGTATATATATATATATATATATATATATATATATATATATATATAATGGGATACTATGCAGCCATAAAAAACATGAATTCTTGCCATTTGCAATGATGTGGATGGAACTAGAGGGTATTATGCTAATGAAATAAGTTGATCAGAGAAGGACAATTATCACATGATCTCACTCATATGAAGAATTTGAGAAACAAGACAGAGGATCATAGGGGAAGAGAGGGAAAAATGAAACAAGATGAAAGCTGAATGGGAGACAAACCATAAGAGACTCTTAATCTCAGGAAACAAACTGAGGATTGTTTGAGGGGCGAGGGGTGGGAGGCATGGAGCAGCTGGGTGATGGACATTGGGGAGGGTATTGCTACAGTGAGAAACAATAAACAAATTATATATTTTTTAAAAAAGTAGACCAGAGGAATGAAAACATGTTAAATTTTGATTTGTTCATTCATCATTCAGTTACTTATTCACCTATTCATTTAGCCATCTTTTCTTAAAAGCCTACCACATGCTGAGCACTGGGTTAGGTACTGAAGTGTGACCGCAGAGAGATGAAGCTAGACAAGCATGCTGAAAATGGCTCAAGAAGAGCCTTCACATTTGCCTGCCTTGTGCAGGATGCTGGGTAATCTCATAAGAAATAGGAAGTCACCTGTGAATTTCAAGCAGGGAAATAACAAGGCCAGATATTAACATTAGGCCATGTGACAGCAGTGGGGAAGTGGATCACAACAGGATCATTCTGTAATATGGATGAGGTGATTAGACTTTTGGGATAGTCCAGAGAAAGCCATGGAGAATGTGAACCAAGACAGTTTCCCAGAATATGGAGAAGAGAAGAGATACCAAAAATATTTGGGAATTAAAATTGAACATGGAGACTGAATGGGTATATAAAGAGAAGAAATGGACATAATTTGGGTTAAATTCCAAGTTTTTTGGCTTGAGTAGAGGATATGCCATTTAGCAAAATAGGCTGGGTAGCACTCTGTGGCACTTTACACTTTTTCAGTGTGCCAAAATATAGGAATATATTCAGTTTGTCCTATGACAAAAATCATTATATATAATAAGCTTTGTGTATATATGTATACAAGCTTTTCATAGGAGGCTTATCAATACTGATAAATTGGTTCTAATCCTCTCCATAGACTTTTTTTGGGTATTCATTAAACTGTCTATGGCTTCTTTTAATAAAGTGAGACATTTGAAGTTTGTAAGACACTGAAAGACATTGAAGCTTGAAATTCTAGAATTTCTGAAGAAACTACAAATGATAGTAAAAATGATCAAATTATTGGGGCGCCTGAGTGGCTCAGTGGGTTAAAGCCTCTGCCTTCAGCTCAGGTCATGATTCCAGGGTCCTGGGATCAAGCCCCTCATCAGGCTCTCTGCTCAGCAGGGAGCCTGCTTCCTCCTCTCTCTCTGCTTGCTTCTCTGACTACTTGTGATCTCTGTCAAATAAATAAATAAAATCTTTTTAAAAAATGATCAAATTATCAAAAGGACTTAAAGTGATCTGGTGAATTAGGTATGGCCTAACTGTATTAACCATCTCTGTTTAATAATAATGTAAAATGAAAATGTATGGAGCACTAACAATTTGCCTACCTCTGGACTAAGAATTTTATGCATATTATATCATTGACTTATCAAAGCAACATTATTAGGTAGGCATTTCACTTTATAGATGACAAAATAAAGCTCAAAGAAATTGTCCCTTGCCCCAAATTATACAACTAGCATAGCCAGAATTCAAACCAAAGTTACCAATGTTTTAACCTACATATCTGAACTTCATTGATTAATTTGAAATTTCAGACATCCTGAGAACAAAAAACCTTTCTTGAAAACATTAAATGAGCTTTGGAGATCTGTGTGGCAACATGGTCTAATGGATCACTGGACTGAGAATTGAAATTCTAACCTCCTTGTGTGAATGTGCTGTATGACACTGACCAAGACCCTTAACATCTCTGGGTTTCATTTCCTTTGTTTGAAAAACAATTGAACTGAAATAAAAGTCACTTCCAAGATGTCCTTCTTATTTGTGACATAAGAAATTTGAAATTTCTGGGGCACCTGGGTGGCTCAGTGGGTTAAAGCCTCTGCCTTCAGCTCAGGTCATGATTCCAGGGTCCTGGGATCGAGCCCCGCATCAGGCTCTCTGCTCAGCAGGAAGCCTGCTTCCTCCTCTCTCTCTGTCTGCCTCTCTGCCTAATTGTGATCTCTGTTTGTCAAATAAATAAATAAAATCTTTAAAAAAAAAGAAATTTGAAATTTCTTTCTTCATTCACATGGGACAAGATTACAAAGCATAAAAGGGCTCTATATACACCTGAATTTGCTGATTTCAGACATGGAAACATTATGCTCTTTGGGCACGGGAGGTAGAAAATGGTCTCTGGTATGCATATTTGTGAATTGTTCAACATACATTAAATACTTAGATGTATTCTCAGCCTCCCCAGAATCCCTTCCTTGGTTCATTACTCCATTTTCTTAAAGTGAGAACTTAAGTTAAAATAAAGCAAGGGGAAAATTAAAAATGAAATTAAAATTTTAAAATAAAATAAAAAGGGGGCTCTGACAAATTGCTTTGGGGTGAGAGCTAAAAATGGTCTCATCCTTATCAAAAGGATTTAAATCGATCTGGTGAATTAGGTATGACCTGACTTTATTAACCATCTCTGGTTAATAATAATATAAACAGCTATAGATAGCATCCTTGGGACATCCACCTGCAAGTCTATCTGCCTCTGACAATTTGGACCACTGCCACCATCAAAAGGAAGTGAAGTAGACTGGCTTACAGCATGGTTTGGTATTTCAAATCTTAATGTTGAAATAATTTTTCTTTTTTTTTTTTAAGATTTTACTTATTTATTTGACAGAGATCACAAGTAGGCAGAGAGGCAGGCAGAGAGAGAGGAGGAAGCAGGCTCCCCGCCAAGCAGAGAGCCCGATGTGGGGCTCGATACCAGGACCCTGAGATCATGACCCGAGCCGAAGGCAGAGGCTTTAACTCACTGAGCCACCCAGGCACCCCGAAATAATTTTTCAAAGACATCTACTCTAATGTTTTCTAAATGATGATCCATAGATATCTAAGATTATGTACTTCAAACACAATATAGATTTTTTTCTTTTATTAAATGGTAATTAAGGTAAAATTAATTGTTACTGGTTTACTTCTATATATACTTACTTGATAAAATAATACATTTTTAAAACTTTTACTACTTGTCAGGGCACCAGGATGGCTCAGTCAGTTAAGAGTCTGCTTTTGGCTCAGGTCATGATCCCAGGGTTCTGAGATTGAGCCCTGCCTTGGGCTCCTTGCTCAATGAGGAACTTGCATCTCCCCCTCCTGCTCCCTCTGATGTACTCTCTTTCACTCTCTGTCAAATAAATAAAGTAAAATACTATTACTACTTGGCAAAATCAAATTTTCTGGGAACTGCTGGTTTAATCTAATCAACATTCTCTTCCATTCAGTATCTGAAACCCTCTCTAATCCTTTGATCAGTCATCTAACGTAACTTGAACTCCACTGGAGATGAGAAAATCAATAGTCATAAGCAAGTCCACTCCATTTTTTGGATGCCTCCAGATGTTTGCTAGGTCTTTGGTATACAGTGCTAAAGTACATTCTGAGTACTTCCACTGAATACTAATACTTTTTAAAGACACATCATATAAGTAATAAAACTAGAAGAGTTAACTTACTTGCACTAACTAGTGAGTAACAAAGCTGGGGCTAATCCTAGTTCCAATATACTTAAAAGTCCACACTTCTAACAAACATGACATACTGCTTTTTGAGTCTTCCCTATTGAACACCATAAAGAACAAGTCCTCTCTCTTCCGTATGATTATCGTTCACAAAGTTTGTTTCTCTGGGTTTTCTCTTAGCTGGAATGAATATGAACAATTTCCTTAGTTGCTGCTAATATGACATGGTTCCTTCATATCATTATTAGTAGACCACTTACTCTTCCTTATTTGTAAGTGGCATGGACGTCAATGTCGGGTTATAAAAAAATATATGAGCTTTGAAGACTGGCTCACCTGCGTTTGAGTGCTGGCTCTGGTGCTTACTAGTTTTTGACCTATTGAGAGCTATTTATTTTATTTATCAGATGGGGTATCAGTTTCCTTATCTGCAAGATGGGAATAATAAGTCCTAGTGGTACTGTGGAGATTAAAAGAAAAATTAAAACCTAAATGGCCTTTCTTAATTCAGTCAGCACAAAATTTAAACAATGAACAAAAATATATGTGTGTGTTTATAGGTATCTGGACTATAATAGATAAAAATAATATAAGAATTAACTTGATATGATCTGTTAGTTTTTCTAGATTTCTAAAATATCAAATAACGAGAGAAAATAAGCAAAGTTGAAATTTTCCTACAATTCTGATTTGCATCAGGATTCAAGGATTACTTACAATTAACTTTCTATACTTGTCTCCTATTGATCACTTGCTGCATATGCTTGCCTGGAATTGGATTGTTATCCAAGCATGGCAAATTAAACTTCCGATTTAACAATTAAAACCATCAGGCTGACGAATGAGGCTGTGAGGCTGATTTATTCTGCGTGAGATTCTGGCTGCCAGGCATAAATGAGACTCTTTGTTCTCAAGAGCAGCCCGGCAGGCTGGTTCAGGTGGCACAGCCTGTGACTGATCTCATTCTACAGTGATCACCAGGCATCTCCACTCCAGGGATGGGGGTCCATCCATAAGGTACTTAGGAGTCACTCAGGTTTAACTGTGATGTCATTCTCTCTTCCTGGTCATAAAGGACTGGTTTATCACCCAGATAAAGTATTTTCTAGAAGAAGCATTTAATTGGCTTCTTATTCTTTAATATAGAATAGATGATAGATAAATGGATGGATGGATATATAGATTTTATAAAGATGATTGACAAATGGATGAGCAGATTTTATGAATAGTTTTCATGTTTTCTCTTTGGACTAATCACACCAAGTGAAAATTAAATGCATATGTGGTACCCTAGTCATATGAGAGCATTAGCTACAATGCACTTAGCTTTGGAATCAGATACATGTAGGATTAAGTTTTGCCTTCAATACTCACTAGTAATTATATACCTTGGGTATATAGCTTATACCTTGCGTGTATAACTTAGTGATTCTGAGTTTTAATTTTATCACTTGGGAAGTGAAAAAAAATGTATTCCATAGGATTGTTTTGAAGATTAGGGGTAATGAATAAAGTACTCAGCCAGTCCTCTGGCCCATAAGAAACACAATACATGGTAGCTTCCATGGAAACTTTCTGGGATATCAAGACATACACAAATGGTGTATCATAGTCACATAGTACATTTTATTAATTTTATGTAGTCAGATAACTATCTGGGTGAGATAAATATGATACCTCAAACTCTTCTAGAAATTCAATATTATCACCCCTATACTCATTGTGTATCTAAAGGAGTCAAAGAATCATAAGATCCCTTGGAATAAACCTAACCAAAGAGATAAAAGATCTGTACTCAAGGAACTACAGAACACTCATGAAAGAAATTGAAGAAGACACAAAAAGATGGAAAAACACTCCATTCTCATGGATTGGAAGAATAAACATTGTTAAAATGTCTATACTGCCCAGAACAATCTATATTTTCAATACCATCCTGATCAAAATTACACAGGCATTTTTTAAAGTGCTGGAACAAATAATTCTAAAATTTGTATGGAATCAGAAAAGACCCCAAATAGCTAAGGAAATGTTGAAAAAGAAAAACAAAGCTGGGACATCACATTGCCTGATTTCAAGCTTTGTCACAAAGCTGTGATCACAACTACAACATAGTACTGGAACGAAAACAGACACCTAGACCAATAGAAGAGTAGACAGTCCAGATATGGACCCTCAACTCTGGTCAAATAATCTTCGACAAAGCAGGAAAAAATATCCAGTGGGAAAAAGACAGTCTCTTCAATAAATGGTGCTGGGTAAATTGGACAGCTATATATAGAAGAATGAAACTCGATGATCCTCTTATACCATACACAAAGATAAATTCAAAATGGATGAAAGGCCTCAATGTGAGACAGGAATCCATCAAAATCCTAGAGGAGTACATAGGCAGTAACCTCTTCAACATTGGCCACAGCAACTTCTTTTAAGATATGTCTCCAAAGGCAAAGGAAACAAGAGCAAAAATGAACTTTTGGGACTTCATTGAGATAAAAAGCTTCTGCACAGCAAAGGAAATAGTCAACAAACAAAGAGGCAACCCACAGAATGGGATAATATATTTGTAAATGACACTAGGCAAAGGGCTGATATCCAAGATCTATGAAGAACTCCTCAAACTCAACACCCAAAAAACAGATCATCATGTCAAAACATGGGCAGAAGACATGAACAGACACTTCTCCAATGAAGAAATACAAATGGTTATCAGACACATGAAAAAATGTTCATCATCATTAGCCATCAGGGAAATTCAAATCAAAACCACATTAACATACCACCTTAAACCAGTTAGAATGGCCAAAACTGACAAGACTAGAAACAACAAGTGTTGGAGAGGATGTGGAGAAAAGGGAACCCTCTTACACTGTTGATAGGAATGCAAGTTGGTGTAGCTACTTTGGAAAACAGTATGGAGATTACTCAAAAAATTAAACATAGAGCTACCCTATGACCTTGCAACTGCACTACTAGGTATTTACCCCAAAGGTACAGATGTAGTGAAAAGGAGGGCCATATGTACCCCAATGTTCATAGAAGCAATGGCCACAATCACCAAACTGTGGAAAGAGCCAAGATGCCCTTCAACAGAAGAATGGATAAAGAAGATGTGGTCCATATCTACAATGAAATATTACACAGCCATAAGAAAGGATGAATATCCAACTTTTGTATCAACACGGACAGGACTGGAGGAGATTATGCTGAGTGAAATAAGTCAAGCGGAGAAAGTCAACTATTATATGGTTTCACTTACTTGTGGAACATAAGGAGTAACATGGAGGACATTAGGAGAAGGAAGGGAAAAGCAAATTGGGGGAATTCGGAGGTGGAGGCGAAGCATGAGAGACTGTGGACTCTTAGAAACAAACTGAGGGTTTTAGAGGGGAGGGAGTTGAGGGATGGGTGAGCCTGGTGGAGGGTATTAAGGAGGGCATGTATTGCGTGGAGCACTGGGCGTGGTACATAAACAATCTTGGAACACTGAAAAAATAAAATAAAATTAAAAGGGGTCAGACTTGAATTCGACTTTTCTGGAATTACATATTTATAGTATCCACAGGAAGCAGAAATAGCACCTGTGGGTAATTTCTAACCACTTCAGATTTCTAGAAACCTGGTTGACATCTCATTTTTAAAAATTATAGCTTGTTTAACTCACACCAGAAGGAAACAGAGAATAAGAAAGAGTATTCCAAAAAACTAAACC
This sequence comes from Mellivora capensis, assembly GCA_004024625.1. Classification (NCBI taxonomy): domain Eukaryota; kingdom Metazoa; phylum Chordata; class Mammalia; order Carnivora; family Mustelidae; genus Mellivora; species Mellivora capensis. Next base: position 29,395 of record PISX010013345.1, on the reverse strand, counting down.
AGCTTAACAGAAGGAACTTATTAAAAGAGTCTATACGCCAATGTCAGAGCATTCAGTCTATTTTACCTTTAGCGGATTTAAATCCCCAGAGGGAGAAGGCAGATGAATTGCTAAATGTTCTTCTTGACTGCATCATTAGCTTCATTGTTTTAATATTAAGCCTCATGACCTCAAAGTATGTTTGGAAAATCTCCCTCCCATTCCCTATTATGTCCTCAGCTGTCACCAGATAACAAGACCCAATTATTAATATGCAACAGTGTGCAGTGAGCACAGAATTATAAACAAACATACATACAAAAAGATTCCATAATTCATTTCCAATAACTGAATGCCTTTCATCCCCAGGATTCCTTGTTCTTTTGTCCCAGAATCATATTTCTCTGTTCATCAGCGGGTCATAAGTACCTACAGTGGAAGTCGTCCCATCACTGCTTTGATGGCTGGAGGTACTGCCTTTACGGAAGACCACAGGGGTGGAAAAGAGAATGTTATTCTCAGATTATTACACCTTTTTAATTTTTCCTTTTTGTTAGTTGCAAGTGTTTTCTCTTCCACAGAAGTACTCCCTATGTATTTCCCAGAATCGTGCAAGAGGGAATTTTCTGAGACATTTCCTGGTGGGTAAATAAAACTATCAAGGAGATTCCTAATGCTAAAAGATTAATATTATCATAATTACTTTGTAAAAAAATAAATTAAGAAAGTGCCAAAATAGCCTCTTGCTGGCTTTATGTCTCTGTAAAATGCAGCTAACCTGACATCTACTGCCGGTCTGTGGGGTAATCTGCTTTATTTGCTCCCAGGCTGCTGGATTTAAGGACTTAATGTGTCAGCAATTCCTTTATCAGCTCTTAACTTCCAAAGATTACTAACTTTTCACAATGCAATCATGAATATTCACTGGAGGCTAAAATTGGGCAAACAGAGCCCCAATGGAGTACTGAACTAATGTATATAGCTAATACTTTGAAATCAAGACTCCCTAAAATGTTGAAAAAGAAACCATGCAATTTAGCAAAAATTAAACAACAGAACTCTAACCTAAGAGTAAGGAGTGCTGGTCGGCATGTTGGAGGATCTGAGTTAAGGCATTACAGCCTCTGCTATTAGTAGCCTTGAGCAAGCAGGTTATTCTCTGCAGGCCTGCTTCCTCCTATCTTAAAGGGGGAAAAGATTTGTAAGCTTTTAAACATTAGACTAGTGATCTAACCTTTCAGAAATCTGGTCTCTTAATCTGTAAAATGGGACTCTTCTTACTCATCATTTCAAAATTGTTGGAAGAGTGGTATATTTAGCTCACTTCGAACAAAGGTTCATTTGTTTGTGTTGCTTATTCCTGAGTGTAGTTGGCCTTAAGGACACCTGAGGGTTTTCTTCACATAGTTTCCTACAGGAAACAACAAAAGGACTAGCTCCACATGCAGAACTAAGCTGTTTTGTTTTTTTTTTAAGATTTTATTCATTTATTTGACAGACAGAGAGCACAAGTAGGCAGAGAAGCAGGCAGGGCGGTGGGGGAAACAAGCTCCCTGCTGAGCGGAGCGCGGGTCTCAATCCCAGGACCCTGGGATCATGACCTGAGCCAAAGGCAGAGGCTTTAACCCACTGAGCCACCCAGGCACCCTCTAAGCTGTTTCTTAATCATTAACATTAGAAAGAAGATACCAGAGTACAGCTGTTGCTACAGCTTAATTATTTAATGATTATTCACAGTTTTAGTTCTGTAGATGGTCCTGACTCCATAAAGTGTGTATTTATACATACAAAACTCCAAAGAGCTTATCTTATAGTAAAATAATATGTATTTTATTAAAAACTATTTTAGGGGCACCCAGGTGGCTCAGTCAGTTAAGTGTCTGTCTTTGGCTCAGGTCGTGATCTCGGGATCCTGGGATCGAGCCCCACATGGGGCTACCTCCTTAGCGGGGAGTCTGCTTCTCCCTCTGCCTCTGCCCAGCACCATCCCTCCCCCCAGCTCATGCTCAATCTCTCGAATAAGTAAAATTTTTAAAAAATTATCTTAGAAAAGTGTGGGTCTCCCTATCAATCTAATTATCACAGGGTGAATATAGCCAGGAGTTGTGTGACACTAATGGGTCTCAGCCTTGATCTTCTTTTCCTTTCACTTCTGCTTTTGTGCTCCTTCCTCATATTCCAATTCTGGCAGGTGAGTTTTAACATCAAGTCCGATTACTTCTGTAGAGCGCTTCGTCTCTTAAACTGCAATTGTTCAAAGTTCAGCCATGCAGGCGTGTGACTTTTCCTTGGCTACAATGAAACTTTAATTGAAGTTCCTATTAGCTATTGCAGAAACTCATAAACTTAGGGATTGCAAAAAAGGGTTGTTGTTCTGTGAGATATTTATGGTAACTCCCTTTTCCTGCTATGGAAAGATTGCTTTTACAGACATCTCTGGTTTTAAAAATGGGAAAGAAATAGATTTCAGATAAATGCTCCCTGGAAGGATCTTGCCTGTTACTCACATTATTGTGTGCCTAAGGCTGCACCGCCAGATAAAAGCTCTCCATTTGGGATAGAAGGTTTTCCCTGATCCAGGGTTACAAATGGGCTTTTTATACAACTAAGCAGTGCACAAAATTGTTAGAAAAATCTCCCCCAAATGTACAAGCTCTACTTCTTACGTAAGCAGGAAGAGACTAGAGATGAACTTCCCAGAACCATCTCTCCTTCTCTTGGCTCCCATCAGCTATCAGCACGTTTCTCTTCATTTCTATTCTTCCCACATCGTTTGCTAGCTGCTTCCCTTGCCAAGTGGAATTACTTGGGAAGAGACGGTGCCTTGTTTGTCAGATATGTTTGGTGCTTAGTATGGTGAGTAGCACATACAAGGTATTCACTAAATGCTTACTGATTGTTTCATAAGGACCAATTCTAATCCCTGCCGAAGGTAGGAATGAGTACTGACCCTGATGTCTACTTTGTTCATTGTTTTTAAAAATTCAATTCCTGACACATACTTGGGTCCTATGGTTTGGCTGCTGACTCCTCCTCTCTGAAATGCAGGGCAGAATTATACATTCTGCCTGAGATTTTACTGTATATGATTTTCAAACATATCACAGTGGTAAATGTACTCTGGAATGCAAATCCGGTAATTAAGTTGGGCATGCTGCAAAGCTGGCAAAGTCTTTGAAAACACATTTTCTAGAAAGTAGGCCTATCTTAGATTTCTCCTCCTGATTTCCATTCCATCCAGACAGACTTCATGAACAGTAAGTTTTTCTCCATTATGGGGGCTTTGTTTATTTTCTCGTATTCTTCCCCTAAGACAGATCATTACTAACCATCTAACGAGCTATTCTTTACATAGGGTTTATATGGAACCAGTACAAAGCATGTTCTATGAAGATTCATTGCAGAATATTATGCCCCTAAAAAGATGACCTTATATTTAAAAAAAAGAAAAGAAAAGAAAACAGGGAAGGAGACTTGGGAAGGAGTATCACCTAATATACGGGGGTAATTTTCATAAAGAAGACCTGGTTTGTGACGTTGAAAACCAGTCTCTCCCTTGGACCTGTCCCACACGGCCCAGGCCTGTCTCCCACCGTGCAGGGGTTCCATGTGTACAAGAACAGTGCATGTGCCTTTGGAGTCACAATCTACCATATGAATGAGAAGGCAGAAAGGGCCCTTAAATAATTAACGGCTGCATTAGATCTGCAGATGTTTCCGTCTAACACATGCAGTGCGCGCTTGCATGGCACACAGCAGCACTGTCTGGGGGAAACTGTTCATCTACCAGGGAAGTATTACATAATTGATTAAAATAATCTTGGGATGCTGGCAGAGCCTTGCACTCTGCTTTGCCAAAGGATGAGCCAGAGATCGGGATGCATCCTGAATTAATTATCAGACATTCTTTTGAATACTTACTCTATCAGTCACTGTCAAACCTTAGCTGGTAACTTGTTGGCAATTCAAATTCATAAACTTAAACTTCCAGAAATTCGGATTCAATTGGTGAGGCCTGGAAGTCTGCATTTTCAGTAGAGCCAAAAGGGATTTTTATGAGCAGGAGTTATCAGATCCCCGCTTGAAAACTGCAGTAGTCCGAATGTTTGTGTCACCTCAAAATTCATGTTGAAACCTGATCCCCCAATGTGATGTTTTCAGAGGTGGGGTCTTTAGGAGGTGATTAGGCCATGACAGGGGAGCCCTCATGAATGGGATTAGTGTGTGTGTTTTTTAAGATCTTATTTATTTATTTGAGAGAGCAAAGAGAGATCACAGAGGGAAAGGGAGAAGCAGACTCGCTGATGAGTGGAGAGCCCGATGCCAGGCTCAACCCCAGGATCCTCAGATCACGACCTGAGGCCAAGGCAGACATTTAACTGACTGAGCCACCCAGGTGCCCCTGGATGAGTGTTGTTATTAAAGAAATCAGAGAACTTCACCACTCACATCTTGTGAGGACACAGCAAAAGGATAGCCCCCATCGGGCTTTCTGCTCAGCGGAGAGCCTGCTTCCCCCATCTCTCTGCCTGCCTCTCTGCCTACTTGTGATCCCTCTCTCTGTCAAATAAATAAATAAAATCTTTAAAAAAAAAAAAAAAAGAAGATGAAGCGTGTTCAGAGATCTAGTTGAAAATATCCAGATTACAATATGTTGGGGAGGAGAGGGGTTGGTAAAGCTAGAGAAGTGAACATTGCTCCCACCATGCAGGGCCTTGGCTGTCTTCATTAACGATGTTGTGCTTAATCATGAGATAGTGAGGGACCATCTGCTAGACTTGAAAAATACCCCTGGTTTAAGTATGAAGAACGGATTGTGGTAGGAGCATTGCATCTGCAAGGCACTTCCCACACTTCCCATCAACAGTGGAGTCATGATTCCTGCTTTGAAGTCCATGTTCTATCCATATTATGGGGTTGCCTCCTGATCATTCTACAATATAATCACAGCCTAGGAAGTGCTTCCTTGATGATGAATTTACAACCTAATCTCTTAACCAAAGGAATAGTTTTAATTAGCATAGGAAGTTGACACAGAAGTGTCTATAGCTCACCTCGTTCACCATGGGTGAATGGGTCAGCATTTGAAGGTAGATTTGGTGAACACCCCCATGGACTCCTCAGTTTCTGCAGGTCAAAGGGTACGGATAAGAATGTTGTTAATGAGAGATGTTTTAAAGGGAAAATGAGGTTGTAGTAAGCACTGCTTCAAGTGAACAGGGAGATTTTTCTCCTTGACAGAAGTACCTCTCAGTGTAGGAACTAGAGACAGAGCCTGTGTTGCTCTTGCTTCTCATGGTTGAAAAATAGCAAAAAGGCTGGAATAAATAAATACACTTTGACTTGACAAGGCAGCAGAGGGGACATCTCACTTTCAATGCCTCCCCTGATTCCACAACCCAAGGATAAGACAGAACGAGGGACCATATTCCTATATCACATTGCAATTTTGTCTCCGAGTGGTTTTCAAAATTGTTGTTCATGGGGATGTTATTTGTTCAAATACATAGTCCAAGATTGTCTTTTGTTCATGATCCAGTTGTTCATAGAAGCTGTCTTCAAATCAAAGCGCTAGTTTTCAATTTTTGCAATTGCCTCCATACTTTTGGTGCTGACCAAGGGCCCAAGCTAATAATGTTGGCAGCTCATTGTGTTTGATCAGTTATTTGTGGTATCAAAATAACTAATAAGTTTGCATTTTTTGGCATAATCTTGGTAAGATTTGTTTTGGCTATAACCTAAATTAAAATGTGCAACATAATTCATTAATGGTTACTGAAATTTTGCCACAGGTTTAAAATTTTGAATTTAAAAGAAGTTATTGTAACTGAGACTTGTGTGTGTGTAGAGGAGAAGGAATTTGGAGGATGTTTACATAATAGTGATATTCTTATAATTAGTTTCCTTTAGGCAGGAATTAACTTCTTCGTGTTCATACACCGGAGATACTCAGTGGGTGTTAGCTGAACAAATGAACAACTGAGTTGTCAATCGGGGCACTAATAATCCTTTTATATTTCAGTACTGCTTAATGACCTATTTATTGAACTGGATAATCTCATTTTTAATCTCATTTGAACATTTCAAATATCCTCTGAGGTAGACAGGATTCATTTAATTATCCCCTTCAGAGAAGATACTACATTTGCTGATGAATAAAAGGGGATTTGAATTTAGGTCATTTCAGAGCCAGCCCTCTGCAAGGGGCAGGATCTCTAGCCTTGCCTTAAGAACAAGAACTTGTGGGGCGCCTGGGTGGCTCAGTGGGTTGAGCCACTGCCTTCTGCTTGGGTCATGATCTCGGGGTCCTGGGATCGAGTCCTGCGTCAGGCTCTTCTGCTCAGCGGGGAGCCTGCTTCCCTCTCTCTCTGCCTGCCTCTCTGTCTACTGTGATCTCTCTCTGTCAAATAAATAAACAAATTAATAAATTAATTAATTAATAAAACAAGAACTTGGTTCAGGAAAAATTGTGAAATAGATATACACCTGCTCCCTCCTCCTCCTCCCCCTTTCACATACCCTTCTTGACCTCAGGAGGTGCCTGGTAAATCCTCTGTGAAGCTCTCAGAGTCCTCTTGTCCCCCACCTCTCCTCTCTTCCATAGCTGTTCTCAGAGAGGATCTGAGAAACGCCATCATACCACAGCACAGTTTAATAGTGACCCCTTTGGGGAGGTTTTGTTTTTAACATTGTATATAACATACATAATCTGGAATGGTCCATCATCTTCCTGGCCCTTAAAGTGCAATTTATTTGTCAAGAGTCATAATGCAAGAAGTTCCTGAGAGCCAGCCAGCTGTGATCAACCTTAGAAGGTGTACAGGCTCATTTCCCCTCCTGCCTGTCTCCTTGACCTGTGCTTAGACTGCATCCATCCTGCAGTATTATATTCTAGACCCTATTGTGTGACTTGGCACCTTACTATTTCTTCAGCTATTTGGACATTCTTCTCCAGTTTCTCTATGCCCCTCAACAAGGTTAGTCCTACCATCAGCCAACAGCTGTCAGATACAGCTCAACTCCCCCTGACCAGAGGACTTCTGGCATCAGCAACTGATAGAAGGGTTTTAGGGAAACGAAGGGACATTCTAGAGCTCCTGAAATCACATGTGTTCTGCCTCTGCTTCAGGCTTACTGCTACAACCTATATATCACAGCCAATTTCTTCAGTGAAGGGGAGGATATTAAAACTATGTTTAAATGTTTACTCAAGCCCTTGCGTAATCTCTTGTGAGCCTGCCTTCTGCTCCTCCCTATACACTACAGCTGCTCCCAGGTCCCATCTCCAAACACAAGTGGCATCCCTACCTGATTTCTAACCTAAACAGGGTTGGGGCACCCCTATCTGAGCCTATCACCCTTTTTAGGCCCCAGTTTATCCAGGTAAGGGAGATCAGAAAACACCACATTCCTTTTGGTGTTTTCTAATATTTGAATTTCTGACTCAGAAATGAAGCATCAACACCCCTTTCTTCCCCAGCCCAAATCTCTGGAGATAAATGCCAAATTTATAGGATTATTTTCACCCCTCTCTCATACATGCTCTGATAGGATAGTGCTGATCCAAGTATTGATAATGACAATAACAGGTGATAAACTGAGCTTTGAGATGGTAATTTATGGAAGGTTTGAGGCTTAAAACAAGAGCTTAAAATTCCATCATTTTCCTTCACAAAGGAACAGTAGAGATGCAAAGGCAGTTCACAAAAATTCTATGTTTGGGAGAAAGTGACTGAAAAATGAGTGATGATAAAGAATCTACAAAAGAGGAGTCAGGGAATACCATGGATATGAAATTTTAGAATTTAAAAAGTGCTTCCCATCAATTTTCATAAATAGAGTAACAATTTAGAAGGTATAAACATGAAGTGTTTCCTGTGTGTAGAAAATAAAATTATTTTATTTAATCTCAATCCCATGTGATGGCTTAGCAAATCTTACACCCCTTTTGTTATGAAGAAAACTAGGAGTCAGAAAGGTTAAGTGACTCAGAAGATTGCACAAGTAATAAAGGATGAATCAAGAAAATTTCAGAGCCCATGCTCCAAGCCAAGTGTCTTCTCCTCTCTGCCACTGGGCTCTATATTTTGAGGACTATAAACTCCTAACAATAACTGCATTTTGGATATGTATTCCCAACAGCTAAATATTATTCATCTATCATATATATAACCATTTATTATAAAAGAAAAACAATTTTAATTGAGAAGATATAAAAATACAAATAGAAGTCTGCTCTTTTCTTCCCATACTAAGTGGACCATATACCCTCAGAGTACTGTGTTAGACATTACTTTGCCCCTTATAATTTGTATTAGCTCTTATCTAGGATCTTTCATTTGAGCATATGGCCAGACTGGGACCCCAAAGATCAAGGGAGATATAAAGAACCCAGAGAAAAAGGGATTCTCTCTTCTTGGCCTTATTACCTCCACAGTTACCATCTCAGCAATTTAGTACTAATTTTTCCCAGCAGCCTGGGATCCAACACAGTTCTGTCCCATTCCCTTGGTTAATGTTCCAAAAGGAAATATATCACCACATTCCCAACCTGGTTGCCTCTGGAGAATCAGCCTTATAAATGATGGAGTTTCACATGTGGTCCGGCTATGCAACCACACAGGACCTTGGCTGTGGAAATGAATCATCGCTTCTGAATTGAATATGTGCATCTCTTACATTTATCCATAAAACCTTCCTGTAAGGTGTGCAAATCAGATATTATTTTCCATTTAATAGACAAGAAACCTGAGTCTGAAAGTTAAGTTATCATTTGCCTGGTATAGTTTACAGAGTAGGGTATTAACAAATCTGAGTTAAGGGGCACCTGGGTGGCTCAGTGGGTTAAGCCTCTGCCTTCTGTTCTGGTTGTGGTTTTCGGGTCCTGGGATCAAGCCCCGCATGGGGCTCTCTCCTCAGCAGGGAGCCTGCTTCCCCACCCCCCTGCCTGCCTCTCTGCCTACTTGTGATTTCTGTCAAATAAATAAATAAATAAATCTTTAAAAATATTTTTAAAAAATAAGTTGAATAAATGAATAAGTGAGTCTAAGTACCCAAATTATTTCTCAAATCTATTTCTCTTAACTCCTAGTTCTGCGATCTTTTTCTTAAAACACAGTTGTCCCAGGCAGATGGGTGACCAGGAGGAAAGGCAAGACTAAATTTGCAAGAGGAAGATTTGGATCAGATTTCAAGCTATTTCCTAGCTATCTGACTTGAACAGGTCTCTCAACCTGAGCCTTAGATGCTATAAAATGATGTATTTAAACACCAGCTTAGCCCATTTCAAAAAGTTGTTCACAGAGTCAAATTAGACAATCTATATGGAATTGCCTAAGACTATTCTTGTCATTTAAATCCCCTAGACGACTGAGAGATGTTATTTTTTTTAATACTAGATAAAAAAAGCCACAAGTGTGGAACATATTTATCAGCTATTCTGAGAAATCCATTTTTTTAAACTTTATTGAATTTTTTTTTAGTAATCTCTATACCCAACATGGGACACAAGCTTACAACCCCAAAATCAGGAGTCACATGCTTTCCTGACTATTCCAGAAGAATCAGAATTGAGTGTTTCATTCTCCATCCAGTCCCGTGATTTAATTATAATGAAAATAATTATTCAAGACGTACTATCAGCTGAGCTGTAGAAATATAAAGAAGTAAAAGAGGTTGGTTCATTCAAGGAAATTACAACCTAATTCAGAAGGCAAGTGCATTCATTTTCTAGGGCGGTCATAACAATGTACCACAGACAGAGTGCTTTAAATAACAGTTCTGAAGGCTAGAAGTTCAAGGTCAAGGTTTGGTTTCTTCTGAGGCCTTTCTCCTTGACTGCCTTCTTTCTTTGTCTTTGACATCATCTTTCTTCTGTGCATGTGCAACCTCATGTATTTTGCATGTCCCAATTTCCTCCTCTTGTAAGGACACTGGTCAGATAGGATTATGGCCTACCCTACAGGCCTCATTTAATTTAAGCACCTCTTTCAAGGTCCCATTTCCAAATACAGTCACGTTCTGAGATACTAGGCAGTAAGACTTCAATGTATGTGTTTTAGGGGAACACAAGTCAGCCCCTAACAGAAAGATCATCTAAAAGTGCATTTACCAAGGAAGTTACAGAAAATTAAGTTGTATAAATTCTGAAGAAGGACAATCACCAAGAAAGGGGGGGAAGTCTTTGAAAAGTTGGAGGAAATAAGATGTGGGGTAGGCTTTGAAGTGGTGAATTAGCGGAAGCTTCCCAGAGGAAGAGCAATGTGGGTACTTGATAGAAACAAGGAGGCGATGTGCTTGCATACATAGTTATCTACCCCTACTGCCCCTCAAGGTAATAATGGTATTATTCACGGCTATGAGTGGTCCTTCAGCCTATACCCTATATTCATTGACATCCTCTCATTTGATCATAATGTTAACCTCCCAATGACCTATACTGCATGGATATTTCATTGTAGGGGTACTGACTCCAACACAAATTCTTGCCCCTCTATGGCTTTTGCCCTAGCATTATGACTTTTGAAAGAACACATCCTCTCCCATTTTTTGCCTTTGGACAATTCAGAGGAGAAGAGAACCAGATGTTAGTTTCCAGGAAGGAAAGAACCCAGGACAAACTAAACAGTGTTAAAGTGGAGGACCAGATCAACTCGGGGCTATTCAGATAAGTCCTTTTTACTTAGTTGAAAACACAGTGGGCTTCCAAATTATTATTACTGTTGTGTGTTAACCTGTTACTGCAGAATTTCTTTTTTTTCTCTGTATATGTAAATTGAAAGAAAAGTTACTCTGAAAGAATCATCCCTGTCAGCTGCCAGCTGTTTTGGATAATGTTTAATCAACTGATTAAACTGGGTGTATATCTTAAGATATAAAGCCATCTTGGCTGATTTGAAGTTCCATATATTATCTATGTGTCATATATTATATTTGCATTCTGCACCAAGAATGTCTTTATAAATTCTTTCCTCAGCAACAGCTATGACTCTTCACAAACTCAACACTTAAAATATTTAACCAGCATAAAAAGTTCGGGCATGATTAGATAGCTGGAATTAAATGTTACTTAAGGCAGTATTAAAAATGTCACGGTGTCAGAATGTTGCCTGAGACTCTAGGCAGGAAAAACTGCAAAGATGGAATTATACAGAATAACTTCATCAAAGAGTTCATTTGAAAATTCTTGCCAATTTGGGAATATATGCTAAAATGAAAACTAAAATGCGTACTACTGAAACACCAATTGTACTTGTAGTAATATATCAAAAAATAAGCAAAAAAATAAATAAACAACCGGTAGCACAAATATTTATGTACAAGGAAGTTCATTAGAATGATATTTTCAAAAGCCAAAGGGTACATTTCCAGGCATATGGAATTAATTAACTAAATTATGGTATGTTTGTAGGATAAAATTTAAGCCACTTTTAAAATTCATAGGCCTGCACAAACTCTCATTTTTGATCTGAATGTTCCTTCACCCTGTATAGCTCTGGAACTTTGCTATCTCAAGTATTTAAAAGTATGAAAGTATTTAAATCTGGGGAGTATTTAAATACCCTAGAAGATAGATGAGTGTCACACACCCCTGCTTTGCAGAAAATGACACTGAGGCACGAACATATCCAGCCTGAGACAAAAACCAAGGTGGTGCTACATTTAACCATCTTTTTACCATGATCATTTGGCTGAGTTAATGCAAAACCACTTGTTTTGTCTACCATTTGGTAGAATCCTTCAAGGGGCCAGACAAAGATTCATCTACTAACACATAATAGGAGGCTGGCTACAAAAATAGGGGTGAAAGCATTTATCAGCTCCTCTGTCCCCAGAATCCTGGGCTCCGGCCCTGCCTCTAATTCCACTTCAGAAGGTATTGGAGGTGCCACAAGGAAGCCATATACAACTCCTCCAATCAGTGTAACACTGTAGTCAGAAGCAAAGAGAGCTGGCTCTGAACCCTTATCAGGTAGGAAAGATGATCTCTGAAGAGAAGGCTGAGCTTAAGTTGATGGATCTTGTGGCTACTCAGTATTCTCAACCGTGAAGCCAGTTATTATAAAAGTCAATCCTGAGACCACTTCAACACCATACTCATCTGGATTTTCAAAAAAGTTTTCCAGTGCCTCACTCAGCTAAGACACTATATACATGTCCTTTCAAATGTTCAATATCCAGAAGATCAAACCCAAATATTCTCTCATAGGAAATCTCTGAAAAGCAATGACTTTTCCTTGACTCATATATATTCATTCAGTTATTCATTCATTCATTCATCCATTTTTGAACACCAACTATGTGCCACGTAATTAGGATTTATGACTGAATGCTAAATGATCTCTATTTCTCCAAAATTCTCATAATCTAGGCAGATAAGTAGCAGAGTGACTAAATGAATTCATTTCAATGTGGAACGTGGTATAATAGGGGGATGATCCAAATGCTTAGGGGGACTATTTATATTTTTCCTGAGATGGAGAGATGTGTAAGATTTCCCAGAGACAGGAACATTCTAACGTGGCTTCCATTTCCACCACTTTGTTGACATCCTCCTCGTCAAGGATATCAGGGCCGTAGGATTTATTCCAACTCCACACCTAACAGAAAAGGATTCTGAAAGACTGATGCAGGTGTCAGAGCTCCTTCTAGTTTTTGTTTTTTGTTTTTTTGGGGGGGGTTTGGGGGTTTGTTTTGTTTTTTTGGCATGCTTTTCTCCCAGACTTTTGAATTTCAGTTAGTGGTGCCAATATTCACCTCATTGATGAGGCCCAAAACTCACGAATCATCCTTGAGTCCTTTCTTCCCCTTACCCTCACGATGAATCCATTAGCAAGTCCTCTTGGTTCTACCCCCAACATATGTCCCCAATCCCCAGTTCTTCTCTTCCCACCGCCACTTCCCGGCGCTAAGCCTCCATCAGCAGTCAGCTAAAGTGATACAATTTTCCCCCCAAATGATCCACCTTCTCTTGCTCCTCAAACTATTCTTCCTGAGTTGCCAGAGTGAATGTTACATAATGCAGGTCAAATCATATGACTCTCCGGCTTAAAACCAGTTGATGTTTTCCCATTTGTCCTTAGAACAAACAGAAAACTCATCATCACAGCCTATAACCAACTCCTGTGATCTGCAACTGTATCTCTAAAATCTTACCTCCTAAAACTGTCTCCCCCTTCTTCTGCACTGATCACATTTCTGTTCCTGATGTACTTCTTCAACCCTAAGCTTTTGCATATTCTGGTCCCTCTGCCTGGGACTCTCTTCCTTCATCTTGGTGCTTGAATGAATCATCCCCGTCCTTCTTGCCTCAACTACTTGCTCATCTCAGGGAGACTCTCCTAAAATTGCATCCCCCCAAATACTGATCACACCATCTTCATGATTTCCTTTATAAAACTTACCAAAGGTATCAAATGTAACAGGAAGAGAATTTATGGCCCCCTATAATCTCTATTAACACTCTCAAAACCAAGTCAAATCACATAAAATGTACATTACAAACAAAGTAACTGTCATACAAACATGATTTCAGGATAACATCTCTAATCACCTCACCACCTTCCAAACAGGTTGCAGTGCTTAACGCTTCTGTAAAATTCTAGAGAGGTCTCCCATCCTCAAACAGTATTCTTTAACACATGCCTTTACTGTTTATCATGTATCTGACAAACTAGAATGTGAGCATCCTGTGGTTCCCAACACATCATCATGCATGAGATGATGCTCAAGAAATATTAGTTAAGCAAATAAATATTCATTTATTATTTATTTATTCATTCAATAAATGAATATTTATTTGCTCAAGAAATATTAGTTAAGCAAATAAATGAATCAACTCTGCAGGCACAGCTAGAACTATAATATCAATAAAATGTGAAGTCCAGGAGCCTTTTGCTCCCTCACTCTTCAGCTATTCATTTATTCCTTGATTCGTTAACTCAACAAATATAGTGAAAAATTATATTTTATGATCTGAGGATACAGAAGTGAATGGAACAAACAAAAAGTCCTGCCCTGAAGCATCTTATATTTTAGTTTTAAGAGACAAATAAATATAATAAGTAAACTTAAATGATTAAATACAATAAGTAAACTTAAATACTTATTTCAAAAATAAATGTATCATGGGAAAAAAATAAATCAGGATGAGGGAGTAGGAAGTACCACAAGGGAAGGGTGGTAGGTTTCACTAAGCTCACTAAAGTGCTTGAATTCTAATCACAGAATGTAAGACCAGGAAGGGGTCTTAGAGATCTCTGTGTAGTGTGAACTCCCAACTGGAAACCAAGCCACACCCTTCCCAAGGGATTTAAATACATCTGAGGGCATCTGGGTGAACCTGAATGTCCTTCAAGTCAATTCACGTACACCCATTCCTTGTTTTATAAGTTTGCTTGGTGTATGTTGTTTTACTTCATCTCCTTGTGTTTTCTTGTGTATGTGAGCACGATAAATAAACAGTAGAGGAGAGGAGAGGCTATGTTAGATTAATTTCCTGACCCAAACTCATAAACATGTACCTTAGTCTCCTAGAATTGAATTGAAACTGTCCCATCTTCCCAGACTAGCTGATGCAAAATGAGCATTTACAAGTTTGTAGTTATCAATATCCCTTTTATTACTGTCATCATCATTTCATTTAGTCCTCAGCAGCATCTTAAAGAGGTCCTATTATTACTTCTATTTAACAGGTGAGAAAACTAAGGTAGAGAGACTGAATCAAGCTAACCTCTCAAGTGAATCCAAACTAAACCAATTTCCGAATTCCACTGATAACTTTTGTGGACACTTGAAAGAGTGGGAACTTTGAGAAGATACTGACTTTATACTCCATCTCCTCTATCCTCCATTTATATTTTCAACAAAGGGAAACAAAAAAATCTACCTCCTCTTGCCCCAGACTTGTCTGTGAAGACTGCAAGGTTCTCCTTGTTTTGGTTTACAGTCACCCCACCCTATGCAGGCTATCAAAATGGCCCATAAGCGCTGTACATGAGGTACTAGCTCTACTTACGGCCCAGAGCCTACAAGATATATATTTTTTTAAAAAAAGAAAGAAAAAAGAAACTCCAGAAATTTTAGGTATGTTAAAACATTTTTAAACAAGGATAAATCAAGTTTAGGGATCCACAGGTAACCACCATCTAAATGAAGTAACAGAAAGCTCTGGAGATGACCCGGCAAGCTACGAGGCAGCCAATAAATGCACTGAAGGTATCAATTTGGAATTTCCTACTCTGTCTTCCCTAAAGATAAGCTTAAACATTTACATGTTTTAAAATTCCCTAATCTGACTTATCTCAATAATTCTATCCTTCCCACACTTTCTGATTTGTAATCATTATAAGTCAGTTTCTCTCCCAAGGGCAAAATCTGTAGAAATATATATGTATATATAAATGTTAATATATATTCACTTCCAAGGTAGCCTATAGCGGACATGGTTTTTTCTCTCCTATTTTCATGCTATACAGAGAAAAGCTGCAAATCAAGTAGTGCCTCTTTGCCACCTAGTGGGAAACTTAATTTTGCTATTTCTTCCCCATCTCTTGTTTGCCAAGAGAAGACGGAAGTCTAAGCAAACCAAAGCAGAAAAGAGGAAAGCTATGTCTATGCTTTCAGCATAAACTATCAGAAATACAATGAATTTCCCAAGAGAAGATTTGTCAGAGGTTGAAAGTGCAGGAGGAACATTCTCCCAGTATATTCTGAAGTCTGATGTTCTCTGATATCGTTACACTCTTGTTTTCTTCACTCATCTTTCTGCATTCTTCTGCATTTCATTGGATCAATACTGTACATAAGATCTTATTCTGAGAGTGCCTGGGTGGCTGAGTTGGTTAACCAACCAACTCTGGATCTCTGTTCAGGTCTTGAACGCAGGGTCGTGAGTTCAAGCCCTGTGTTGGGCTCCACACTGGGCATGGAGCCTACCTGAAAAAGAAAAAATAAAAGATCTTATTCTGAAGAGGACTGCCTAATAAATTAGTTCATCCAAATTTGGTATGTCTGTGGACTTCAAAGTCTTTTGAAAGGGAGAAAAAAATGCCAAGGCTGACTTGTCCAGCCATTAAATATCCACATCAATAATAACAAACACTTGAATTTAATGAGAGCTTATGATGTACAGGGTACAATATTGTAATGTATGTGAGCTGCTGAGCATGGCGGCTGTCTCTTAACAAGGACTCCGAAAATGGTAGTTATTTGCTGCCAAACACACTGTGCTAATGACTTCACTTCTATTATCTTGCTTTATCCTCAGTATGCCCTCAAAAGAATAAAAATTATTTCCCCCTATTTCACATATGACGAAGTGAGTCTCAGAGAGTTCTACTGGTAAGTGGGGAAATCATAATCATGGCTGTTGTGTCTGGAACTAAACATCTATGTTATAACCAGTACTTTCATTCCAAATACATAAACAAAGTGAGAAACTTCTTAAAATAGTTATCTTAAGATCATATTCCATGGCAACATTACCTCCCTTTTTAACAGTTATGTATCTTTCTACCTCTAAGAGTGTTTATATGTTGGACCAAGGAGCAATATAAACTTAAACTTAAGTGCCAAGGGCTGTGAATTGATCAATAAAGATAGCAATGGTATCCAGTGGCCTACACGATAAAGCCCCATTATTTCAGAGGAACTGCTGATGCACATGTTACTATTCAGTGTATTATCACCACGGGGTTTGGCCCCCCATAGATGGACAGGTGAAATGTCAACATGACAGAGAGGGAAATACAGTTCATTGCCACGTAAGAGTCCAACAGGATAGTAATTACGAGCATGGACTCTGGAATCAGACAGCCTGGGTTTGATGATGTCTCTTCCATTTACTAAATCTGACTTTTTTTTAAAGATTTTATTTATTTATTTGTCATAGAGAGAGAGAGAGAGAGAGCACAGGCAGACAGAGGCAGAGGGAGAAGCAGGCTCCCTGCCAAGCAAGGAGCCCAATGCGGGACTCAATCCCAGGACGCTGGGATCATGACCTGAGCCGAAGGCAGCCGCTTAACCAACTGATAATGCAAGCTACTTACCCCCTATTTGCCTCAATTTCTTCATCCTTAAAAGTAAAAATATTACTTCCTATCCCATGGGGTTACTAAAAGACCTAAATGAGTAATTAAACTAAAGCCCTTAGAATGATACCTAGAAAATAGTGTCAATAAATCTTCAACACCACAGTCAATATATCTTTTTTCTAGTCTGTGACTATTCATACCTAGGCTGTTTTTCAGTCTGTGGAAAAAAAGAGGTAGCCAACCAGATTCAAAGTGAACTACACCAGTAATGCAATGGAGAAAGTTATACTGGAGAGCAATGTCTCCCAGAGAAAAAGCCCCATTGTTCACCACAAACATACATTGAGAGGTGCTTGGTGTGAACTTCAGGCTCCCAGATTTCCAACATAGTCTACAGGTTATAGGAGTTGGCTGCCACCTGGTTGTTTAAGGAAATAGGTAAACTGTTCTGCAAAATCCAAGAAGAATGGGAAATTGCATCAGGTAAGGAGCTACACAGGCAGAGCAGGAAGGACAGAGGAATTGGAAAGGCCTGAGGACATTGGAGGAAGGTCGAGAGAGGAGAACTTGGGAGCAGCAGCAACAGCAGCAGAAGCAGAGAAAGTTTGAAAAAACAGAATTGCTTAAGAGGATTTTTTTTAACATCCCCTAAAATATCTGAAGTAAATTCTATATTGCTCACTAATGTTTTTGTATGAGGATATTCTTTGGAGGAATTCAAAGGGGCATGTATTCCTGGGTTCAGGTGGATGCCAGGGAAACAAACCAAAGCAAGCATCAACAAAAAGGTACAGAGCAGGGACCCAAAGACAAGGAGAATTTGAAAGAAGCCCTGTTCCCAGGTATAAGGAGAAACTGTGAAGAAAGCTTCAGGCATTCAAGGGCATGGAGTTGGTCAGAATCTTAGTCAATGGCACTAACCACTGCCTTAACATCAATGACCTTAGAGATGTTTTAAAACTGACAAAAGATCAAAAAATATTTTATTTTATTGCAGGTTTTTTTTTCTAACTGCAGAACTCTAACTGGTAGGACATTTATAAGACATTTTGCAAAGATATGGTATCATATGACAGAGATTATAAACTGGGAATATTCTAGAGAGCAGGCAAATAAGGGGCAGCAATGCAAGTAAAGATTAATGAGACTCATCATGGTAATGAGGGAAGTTAAAAAGCTGAGTAGAGATTAAACTCATCTCAATTAATAACAGACATTTAAAAATTTCACAAACATGCTCACATCCATTATCTCATTCAATCTTGTTGCTAAGCCCATTATTGAGACAGAGTAGGGATTGAAGAAGCAGACCCAACCACCTCTAATAAATTACATCTTTAGCAGAAAAACAAGACAAAACAAAACCAGGATGCAAACATAAGTTGTTTGACCACTGGCCTGGAGTTCATTTGTTCTTCTGTCCAACAAGTTTATATTGAGGACCAACTCATGTCTTGGTCCATGTTGGGGCTAGAACTGAGAGCCCTCTTGACTATAAACTATGCCTTCTTGGGACTAACGATGAGTAGAGCCAAGAGTTCACAACTATGCAGCTGGGATAGGAAGTGAGTGCGCTGTGTGTACAGGGATTCTTTCTACTCTTTGTACCTCTAGAGCAAGTATATCCTGGCGATAGATACAAACTTCTGCCAGACCACCTACCAGACTTGGCCCTAAAGAACATGTCAGGAGATGCTTGGATATCTGTGGCCAGGTGTATGCTTTATTTTTTTTTTTTAAGATTTTATTTATTTGACATAGAGAGACAGCTAGAGAGGGAACACAAGCAAGGGAGGTGGGAGAGGGAGAAGCAGGCTTCCCGCTTAGCAGGGAGCCCGATGCGGGGCTCAATCCCAGGCCGCTGGGATCATGACCTGAGCTGAAGGCAGACGCTTAACGACTGAGCCACCCAGGCACTCAGGTGTATGCTTTAGATAGTGCATTATTCCACTCGCTCTGCCCCCAGGCAGCTTGTTCTCTAGCCACTGAATAATACCGCTCAATTTCAAGGCAATTATCTTTGCTTTTGATTGGTTTAAGCAAATGCAATTTATGTGCTCCCTGTGCTCCTTGGGACTAATTTCAATAGTATTTCCCACAACTCCACTGTGTGTAAATCTGTATATCTGATCCTCACTTCTATCATCTGTTAAATAGGAAGGATGATAGTATTCAGTTCACAGGGTTACTGGAACACCGGACAGGTTTTTGTATAGAAGTAGCTAACTGATATAAGTGCCTAATAAATGCTTTTTGTTACTATTATTACTAGTAATATTCTATTACACATGTGAGAAGATTAATTACTTAATGAAGATCACACAAGAAGTAAGGGGTCGAGCGTGGCTCTGATTGCAGAGCCAGCAATTTTAACCATTCCTTGATCTTGAAACAGAAATGTAATTATGTCTGACAATGAGACTAAAGCAGAAGGTCAATGAAAATGATGTTAAAATGGTGAGCGTCAGAAAGGGGGAAAAATTAATAAAAACAAACAAAAAACCCAAAAAACAAAAAAATCTTTAAAATAACTTGACCTGATGAAAGCAATGACTAGAGTCAGTGAGAAGAAATACAAGCTAATGAGCCTCAGGGCAAAAAAAGTAAGAATAGGGATTATTATCTTAATGGTTCATTTGCTTCTAAACATTAAACCAGTGAAGGATGGAGAGAATATTGGGGGCTAACACACATCTTCTTCTTCTGTGTCTCTAAGAAATCAGAGAGGCAACACGGGCAGATATGGTAAGCTGACATAGAAAAGGAAAAGAAATTCACAATGGATATTTTAATATAAAAGCTAAAAAACTCCCAAATATATGTGAGAGAGAAAAAAATAAGAATGGCCTTATAGATTAGTGTTAGGAAAAAAATTATGAAAATGAATGTAACATAAAAAACTTCTGCACGGCAAATGAAACCATCAAGAAAACGAGAAGGCAATCTAAGAAAAAGGAGAAAATATTTGGAAACCACATATCCAATAAGGGAGTGATATCCAAACTATATAAGGAACTCCTACAATTCAATAGCAAAACAAAACAAAACAACCTGATTTAAAAAATGGGCAAAAGACCTGAATAGACTTTTTTCCAAAGAAGACACACAAATGGCCACAGGTACATGAGAAAGAGCTCAACATCCCTAATCGTCAGGGAAATGCAAACCACACTGAAATATCATCTCACCCCTGTTGGGATGTCTGCTATCAAAAAGACAAAAGATAACAAGCAGTTGAGGATGTGGAGAAACGGGACCCTTGTGCACTACTGGTGGGAACGTAAACTGATAACTTCACGATGGCAAATGGTATGGAGGTTCCCTGAAAAATGGAAAATAGAACTACCCTGTGGTCCAGCAATCCCACTTCTGGGTATATATCCGAAGGAAACAAAATTATCTCAGAGAGTTACCTAAACTCTTCTGTTCATTGCAGCATTACTCACAAGAGCTAAGATACCGAAACAACCTAAGCATCTAATGATGGAGGGGTGGATAAAGAAAACAGTGTGTGTGTGTGTGTGTGTGTGCGCGTGTGTGCGCATATGTGCACTCGTGTGTGCCTCTGTGTGTACGTGTGTGTATGAATGATGGAATGGAATATTATTCTACCCTATAAAAGAAGGAAATCCTGCCATTTGTAACAACATGGATAAAACTGGAGGACATTATGCTAAGTGAAATAAGCCAGACAGGGAAAGATGAACATTGTAAAGTGGTTGCCAAGGGCTGGGGGTGTGAGAGGAAAAGGGAGAGATAGGTAAAAGGGTGTAATAAACTTCCAGTTATAAGATGAGTAGGGTCTGAGGATCTAACATATAACATAGTGACTATAGTTGATAACACTGTATTGTATCACTGAAATTTGCTAAGAGTACAACTTACATGTTCTCACCAAAAAAATCCCCAATAAGTATGTGAGGGGATGGATTTGTTAATTAACTCGATGTGCAGATCCTTCCACAATATGTGCATGTACCAAATTATCACATTGTATATTTTAGGTGACTTCTAATTTTACTTGTCAGTTATACCTTAATAAAGCTAACAAAAGAAAAAGAATATAGCAAAAGTCCTAATGACTCCCATAATGTTGAGAAATATATGAGCTTTCAGTGTGCTTAGCAATGACTATTTTTAATATGCTTTTTCAAATAATGTGATCTTTCAGGCAAAAGACAGATCTATGACAGTACACCCATTCCTTATTATATCCCACTTATAGGTATCAATATTTCTTTCAGTTGTCTACCTTATAACCCAATTCTGAATGGCTTTAAATCAACAATTTATTATTTCTCACAATTCTGTGAGTCGATTACTTCTCACAATTCATGCTGGTTTGCCTGAGCTCATTTATGTGTAGCATTCAACTGCAGGGGGGTGGGTGCAGTTTGGGGATGGACTTACCTGGTTACAACTAGGATGGCTGCATCTCTATTCCCATTCTCGGTTCCCCTTTATTCTTGGTTTTATAAAAATTTCTCTTCAGGGCTCTTTCAAGAGGTCAAAAGTAGAAACTACACTTTTGTTTGGTTTAAAGATTGTATTTTTTGATCTGGAAGAGAGAGAGACAGAGACAGAGAGAGGACAAGCAGAGGGTGAGGCAGGGGGAGAGAGAGAAACAGACTCCCCACTGACCAGGAAGCCTGACATGGGGCTTGATTCCAGCACCTGGAGATCATGACCTGAGCCAAAGGCAGACGCTTAACCATCTGAGCCACCCAGGCACCCTGAAACTGAACTTTTGGTTTGCAATTCTATATGTGAGGAGCTTGGAAGCCACCGTTCCATCCTAACAACAAGTAAAAAGCTAAACAGAAAAAGAAAAAAAAAATCTACGACTTTTCTAGGATCCATGAGCTAAGTGAGGACATGGGGCACACTGCTGTCCCCAAGACTGGAGACACCCTAATAGGCAAATACAGAGCATAACAATGATCAGAGTGGGGATTCAGGAACAGAAATTACTGTAGGGGGCTGGTTGGTTAGCACAGTCAGTTATGCATCTGACTCTTGGTTTCAGCTCGGGCTGTGATTTCAGGGTCCTGAGATCAAGCGCTGCCTTGGGCTTCCTTCTAACAGAGTCTGCTTGAGACCCTCTCTCCCTCATCCTCTGCCCCCCTGAGTTGTGCATGCTCACTCTCCTTCTCTCTCAAATAAATAAATAAATCTTTAAAAAACTGCTGTAGGAACCAATGCTGGGGTAACTGATGATTACTGAAAGCTCAGTGTAGAAAAGTCTGAGAGTTAAAAACTCTAGGGGGACCCAGTCATAGGGGCCACCAAAATTTTGTGAGATTTACCTCCAGCAGTTCAAACATGTTCCCACAGTAAATATTAGAGAAAAATCCCTTCATGCTTCTGGCAGAAGAGGGAAAAGAAACCATTCTTAAATATGCCAGAATACTCTGTTCTTCTTAACAAAGTCTGCCCTCAAAAGAACTAGTTAAGCAGAGTCAAACCTCTGATCTATTTTCAGAGCATAACTGCCCTGGGTGAAGGGAACTACGCAACAGCTCCAGCTAGCTCGAGTCTTCCACTTAGAAGAAGGGAAATATTCAACTCCAGCCTACTGCATTGAAAACAGTTTCTTAGAGAGAAACATAGCATTGAGCAGATACATTAGAAAAGAAGAAAAATCTGAAATCAGTAATCTAAGTTTACACTTTAGGAAACTAGGAAAAAAAGAGCAAATTAAACTCAAAGTAAGCAGAAGAAAAGATATAATAAAAATTAGAGCAGAAATAAATGAATATGAAACTGGAAATCAATAAAAACAGAAGTTAATGATGCCAAAAGATGGTTATTTGAAAGATCAATAAGCCTCTTACTCAGGCTACCTAGGAAAAAAGGGAGAGGACAAAAATTACTAATAGAAGAAATGGAAGCAGGGAAATCATGACAGATGCCATGAAAATTAAAAGGATAATAAAGGAATATGATAAATAATTCAATGGCCACAAATTTGATAACCTAGATTGAATGGACTAACTCCTTGAAAAAACACAATCTTCCAAACCTCATGCAAGAGGAGATAGACAGTCTGAGTAGGCCTGTATCTAGTAAAGAAACTGAATCAGTAATTAATATCTTCCAAAACAGAAAGCACCAGAGTGGGTTCACTGGTAAATTCCACTGAACATTTAAGGAAAAAATTACAACCATTCTCTATAATCTCTTCCACAGGACAGAAGCAGAGATAATGCTTCCTCATTCTATGAGGCCTGTATCACGTAATACCAAACCAAAGACGTTACAGGAAAACTACAGACCAACATCTCTCATGGCCAGAGATGCAAAAATTCTCAACATTAGAGAATCAGTAAAACCAATGAAATTAAAAAATCAATATTAGAAAACTGAGTGCAACAATGTATGTAAAAGAAAAATGAGGGGCACCTGGGTGGTTCAGTTGGTTAAGCAACTGACTGCAGCTAGGTCGTAATCTCAGGGTCCTGGATCAAGCTCCACATTGGGTTCCCCACTCAGTGGAGAGTCTGCTTATTCCTCTCCCTCTGCCACTCCTCCCAGTTTGTGCTCTTTCTCGCTCTCTCAAATAAATAAAATCTTTTAAAAAATGATATAACATGACCAAGTGGGATTTATCCCCAGTGATGCCTGGCTGGTTCAACATTCAAAAATTAATTCACATAATCCCTCACATCAACAGACTAAAAAAGAAAAATCATATCAATAAACGTGGGAAAAGTATTTGACAAAAATCTAACACTCATTCATGATAAGAACTCTCAGTAAACTAAGAATAGAAGAAAGTTTGGTCAATGTGATAAAAAAAAAAAAAGAGATCTTCAGAACACTTATATCTGATGTCATAAATGATAAGGAACTCGAAGCTTTCCCACTAAGGCCAGGTAGAAGTTGAGAATGTCCCCTCTCACCACTCCTTCCATTGTACCGTAAGTTCTTGAGTCCTTGTTTAATGCAGTATGAAAAGGAAATAAAAACTGCACTGATTGGGAAGGAGGAAATTAAAACTGTCTTTGTTCACAGATAACATGATCATCTATGTAGAACACCCCCCCCCAAAAAAAAGAAAGAAAGAAAGGAAATCAACAGCAAAACTCCTGGATTATAGCCAGGTTACTGAGTTAAAATAAAAAACAAATCAATTACTTTCCTAGATACAGCATTGAACAAGTGGGATTAGAAATTACAAGCACAATACTATTTATAGTAGCACCCTCAAAAGTGAAATACTTACATATAAATCTAATAAAATATGCACAAAGCCCACGTGAGAAAAACTATAAAACTCTAATGAATTAAATCAAAGAACTGAATAAATGGAGAGATATTCCATGTTCATGAATGAGAAGACTCAATATTTGCCATGATGTCTATTCTTCCCAACTTGATCTATGGATTTAATACAATGCCATTCAAACTGCTAACAAGTTATTTTGTGGAAATCAACAACCTAACAAGATTTATTTATTTTTTTTTTAAGTTTTTAAGATTTTATTTATTTATTTATCAGAGAGGGAGGGAGAGAGAGAGCAAGCACAGGCAGACAGAGTGGCAGGCAGAGGCAGAGGGAGAAGCAGGCTCCCCGCCGAGCAAGGAGCCCGATGTGGGACTCAATCCCAGGACGCTGGGACCATGACCTGAGCCGAAGGCAGCCGCTCAACCAACTGAGCCACCCAGGCGTCCCCTAACAACAAGATTTAAATGGAAAGACAAAAGTCAGAATAGTCAACACCATACTGAAGAAGAAGAAATATGGAGGACTGATACCTATCCAACTTCAAGACTTCTTATAAAGCTACAATAATTAAGATGGTGTGGTACTGGTGAAAGAACAGATAAATTGACCAATAGAACAAAACAGAGTGCCCAGAAATAGAGCCACATAAACATAGTCACCTAATTTTTAATAAATGAGAAGAGGCAATGGAGGAAAGATTTGTCTTCAACAAATGGTGCTGGAACAACTGGACATTCACATTTATTTTAATTCATTTTTCTTTTTTTTTCTTTTCAAATTTTTACTTAAATTTTAGTTGGGTAACATGTAGTGTAACATTGGATTCAGGGTTTAGAATTCAGTGATTCCTCACTTGGACATCCACATTTAAAAAGTGAACCTAGACCCAGACTTTTCAATCTTCACAAAAATTAACTCAAAATGGATAATAGAGTTAAATGCAAATCTATGCATTTTTTAAGATGCAAAACTATAAAACTCTTAAAGGAGAACATAGGAGAAAATTTAGATGACCTGGGGTATTACAATGACTTTTTAGGTTCAATGCCAAAGGCAAGATCCATAAAACAAATAATCGATAAGCTAAAACTTCATTAAAATTAAGAACTTCCACTCTGCAAAATACAATGTCAAGAGAATTAGAAGGCAAGCTACAGACTGGAAGTAAATATTTGCAAAAGATACATTTGATAAAGATCCATTATCCAAAATATACAAAGAATACTTAAAACTCAACAATAGGAAAACAGACAACCCAATTAAAAAATGGGCCAAAGGCCTCCCTAAGAGACACGTCACCAGTGTAGATATGCAAATGGAAAATAGGCATATGAAAAGATGCTCCACATCATATGCCATCAGGGAAATAAAAATTAAAACCACAGTGAGATACAATTATACACCTGTTAGAATGCTCCAAATCTGGAACACTGACAATAGTAAATGCTGGCAATAGTGCAGAGCAACAGGAACTCCTCACACATTGCTGCTGGGAAGCAAAATAGTGCAACCACTGTGGAAGACAGTTTGGAGATTTGTTACAAAACTAAACATACTCTTAACCATATGATCCGACAGATGGGCTCCTTGGTATTTATGCAAAGGAACTGAAAACTTACGTCTGCACAAAAACCAGCACACTGATGTTTATAGCAGTTTTATTCATAATTGCCCAAACCTGGAAACAATCAAGATGTCCTTCAGTAAGGTGAATGGATAAATAAACTGTGGTACATCCAGATGATGGAATTATTCAGCACTTGAAATAAACTATCAAGCCATGAAAAGACATAGCGGAAACTTGAAGGTATATTAGCAAGTGAAAAAAGCCAACTGAAAAAGGCTACACTCTGTGTGATTCCAACTATATGGCATTCTGGAA
Organism: Mellivora capensis; assembly: GCA_004024625.1. Lineage (NCBI taxonomy): Eukaryota > Metazoa > Chordata > Mammalia > Carnivora > Mustelidae > Mellivora > Mellivora capensis. The sequence continues at coordinate 3,273 of PISX010013345.1, read as the reverse complement.
AAAGCAAAAGCATGGAGACAATAAAAATATCATTGTCAGGTTTTGGGTGAGAGGGATTAATAAGTGGAGCACAGAAGATTTGGGGGACAGTAAAAATACTCTGTATGGTATTATAATGATGAGTATGTGTCATTATACACCTGTCCAAATCCATAGACTGCACAATACCAAGAGCGAAACCTAAGGTAAAAGATCATATGTCAGTCTTTTTGCCAAGCTTCATCCTTGATAAAACAAAACAAAAACAAAGCGAGAGTGCCACTCTGGTAAGTGTTGTTGGTAGTAGGGGAGGCTATGCATATGTGGGGGTGGGAGTATATGGGAAATCCCTGTATCTTCTTCTCAATTTTGCTGTGAATATAAAACTGCTCTTAAATTAAGTCCTTAAACAAACAAACAAACAGAAAAAGTAACAGTTACAAATCCGTAAGACCTAGGTTACATTCTGTTGGTCAAAGCAAGTCACAAGGCAAGCCCAGACTCAAGGGACTGGGAAGTAGACATTACTCCTTAATGGAAAGAGCTGCAAAATATTATGGTCATGGTTTTCAGGGTACTCTGGGAATGTGATAGTTTGAAAAAATACTAGAGGGACTTCTGATTGGTCTTCATTTCTTCTAAATTATGAAATTCAATGACCTGAATAATTCCTGGAAAATCTTAAGTCTATGATGGCCACATCTCCTTCAAGATTAATTACTTCATTTTACTTTTTCCTATATACTTTATTTCAGATGATATTATGGGAAAAGGTTGACCTTTGTGCTTAATAACTGATGGATCCAGATTTAAAATAATATGAAAGAAATTGTTTGGTTTCTTATAAATATCTAAATTTCCCACATTTAAAGAATTAAAGATTAACCTCACAGACCTGATAGGTCACATCTCAGAATCCTTGGCAGTTCTTTCTCTCATAAATATTTTTAGGGCTTATTTATGGAAGAATTGTTATGTACAGGACTGAAACTGCTAAATCCTTTGAGGTAGAAAAAATAAGTCAAACTTTCAAGACAAAGTGTTATCCCCCTTAAGTGATATTTGGGAATCAACTTTAATACATGTTAGCAGAGACCGTTGTAAATATTTGAAAGAAACTATGTGAAGGATATCAATTTACTGTATTAATCTTATGTAACTGCTCTCTTTCACCCAGTTCTGGAGAGGCCCTATCTTGTATGGTGCTTGGAAAAATGCAATGGTAATTGAATTTAAATTAAAAAATTAAAAAAAAAAAGAAAAATGCAATGGTAACTTGCACCACCTTTGGATAGAATCAAATGTGTATATATGGAAAAACAAAATAAAAACCCTAAATAAATGCCTCTTTTAAATGCCCAACATGCAATAAAGTCATTCTTTCTACTTCAACGAGAACCTGTGAATTGATTAGGATAGAGTGTTATTGTAGGAACTTCTCTCAATTTAGATCTACCCTAAAATGTACTTTGTTCGCAACACTATATATATCTTCTCAAGTTAAATAGCCCAAACTGTGGTGTCACAATCCCAATGGCTACTTAACAAGATCTGCACTGATGTGCGAGGCCTAATCCATATCAGCTCCACACCTCATAAACTGCACACCAGCATAGTAGCAAAACTGTCACCAAGACACAACTTTAACTTGTTTACTGTCATATGAGTGGTTCTCGGATTTTTTTTCCCCCAAGATGATCAGAAACACTTTTCAAGTTTCTTAGGGATTTTTCCCCAACAGTCTATAGTCTTAATTCCTACCATTAAACTGAAGAATGGCTAAATAAAGAAGTCTCAAAATTAACAGCTGAAAATAATTTTTTTTTTGTATTTAGGAAACCCAAGTATATTTTCATTCGATGAATAGTAGTTAAGGAAGCTTCTGACTCTGGTTGATGATAGATATTATAAAGTTTACCAATAACAGCTTGTAGTTTTCCACATTAATAATAATAGCTATCTTTGGGTATCTTTTATTTTTTATAAACTATCTCATTACATGTACAAATATATTAGTTGATCCCCACAAACATTTTTATAAGAAATTAGAATAAGTTAAAAAAGTTAAAGAAGAAAATTGAAAACTATAAAATTTTTAGTAACTGTCCTCAAATTGTACCACATTTAAAAATTTTTTTAAAATTTCTTTTCAGTGTACCAGAATTCACTGTTTATGCACCACACCCAGTGCTCCATGCAAAACGTGCCCTCCATTTTATTCAATTAAATTAGCGAAAGTTACTGGAAGCATTTCCCATGTGAAGATTGACTCCAAGGACCCAGCACATACAAGAGCATGGGGAGGTGTGCAGGGGTGGCTCCGGAGAGCACTGGTGGTTGGCTGACTCCCACTGGCACAGAAAGCCCAGTTGGAAGGCTACGTGCACAGGTGCAGACACCTTGCTCATTTGGCAGAAGCAGCAGCAAAAATCTATACTTCCTGGGATTGATCTGACACGTGTGGCCCAATATGCATGGCACATCTGAATCTCAGACAAAAACAAAATCAAGGTGTCTCTAAACATGGGAAAATTGCAAAATTTTGAAATCACGTGTGAAAACCTAGGCCAATGCCACCAAGTCTGAAGGGAAACACATCAGGATTTCATTTCACGGTCATGTTACTTGCTTCTAATCTTTACTGGGATATTTTCAATAGTTAACATATTGACCAAATTTCTTGGGTCTACTTATAATCTCATATTCGAGAAGAACAAAATGAACTAACCCTTTTAGCACACTATCCAATGTACCTTGACACCAGAGTCTAAATTTCTGGACCATCCTTTGTAGCTTGTAATTATCCATGGCAATGTACCAATTCTTTAGGCAGTCTTAGGCATGGTTTAGTCTAAACAGCTATGTGTGTTTTTCTGTTTAGCTTCCAAATAAGGCTAGTAATAATGAGGACTATTTACAAACAACCACTAAAGTTTTCATATGTCATTTTAAGTATTCACATATGTCAAGCAGAGAATGAATCAGACCCAGGAGAAATTAAGAAAATTGGCATAAAATATGGTATATTTTCTCTTACATGGGCCAAGAGGAAAGTCATCCCATCTATAGTTACCTTAAATGTTTGTCATCATCATTTCAACTGGAATTCTGTGGCCCTTCCGTTAGAGGATCGTGTAACAGGTCAGTTAAATGATCAGCATGGGTATTGCATGGTGGTAGTTTCTATGCTATACTAGCTTCTAAATACTTGAGGCCTGTTGACAAGTGCATTGACAAAACAATAATGAAACTAGGGATCCATACCAGTATTACAGTGTTTCAAATTTAATCACA